>VMDO01013440.1:0-21824 GCA_007922755.1 Pedetes capensis
TAAATAGTCTGGTGTTGGTATCCATCTTATTTTTCAAAATAGACAACTGTTCTTTTTCAGTAATACTTATTGAAAGCCCATGTTCTCCCATGTGATCTGGAAACACATCAGAACTTGTGGTTCAAGTCGATTGAATTGGAGGCTGAGAGAACGAGAAGAATCAGGAGGGCATCTAGACAAGGCAGCTGAGTGACGGTGGTGACAGTGGTGATAGGACAGAGTGGGAAGCGACACAATGAGATGGACACGTGCAGATGTCAGCAGGCTGTGGCATGTGACTGGGTGCTGGAGTGGAGCAGGGGTCTGGTCCGCAGATGTACACTTGGATGGATTTGTGACTTTAGACAGAAGACCTTGCTGGAGTAGTAGTGTCAGAAATCCTGATTTTAGTCAGCTATAAAACAGATGACAGGAGAAGCTAGAGATGGTGAAAGCTGGCCAGTCTTTGCAGAAACATGGTGGTGAAATAAAGGGGAGCAAAGGCAGAAGGTGCAGATGTAGAGATGGGTAGAGAGTTGAGGGATTTATTATTTTAATATGGGAGAGCCCTATTGAAAGGGAGAAACTGATAGACAAGTAGCAATCATAAATACAGGAAGGAGGCCAGGCATGGTGGCTCACGCCTTTAATCACAGTGACTCAGGAGGTGGAGGCAGGAAGATTGCAAGTTTGAGGCTAGAGGCAGCAGCGCAACTTACTGAGACCCTGTCTCAAAATACAAAGTGAAAAAGGGGCTGTGGGTACAGCTCAGTGGTTGAGCGCTTGCAGAGAGCATGCGTGAGGCCCTGGATTCAACTCCTCAGTACTACACACACACACACACACACACACACACACACACACACACACACACAAATACAGGAAGGAGAAGGGAGAACTAATTTAAAAAAAACATTCCTTAGGAATTGGGGAGATGGGGAGACAGGAATGGAAAGGATGCCCTTTGATGGGAGAGTGAAGAAGAAATATGTCATTCCCTGAGTGGCAGGTGACATTATACTGTAACCTTTAGGAGCCAGGATTCAGAGCCAGGTGGTCTAGACTTGCATTGGGCTCTGCTGTTACAAGTGACAGAACTAATTTCCCTTCCTTCCTTCCTTCCTTCCTTCCTTCCTTCCTTCCTTCCTTCCTTCCTTCTTTCCTCTCATTTTATCACAGTGAAGCACAACAGTAAAGTTACATAACCTTCACAGGTTAGATTTCTTAAACCCTGCAACATGACGAATTGACAGAATTTTCTTATCTTACTTGGTCTTTCATTGGTGAGATGAGTATTACCCATATGTAAGACTGTTATGAGGACTGTTGTTGTGGTCAAGTTTGGTCCCACTTATAGCCACTCTCATAAGGTTTTCAATGGCTAATTGTTTCAGGATTGCTTTGGGATTGGTTTGCACATCTTTTGCCAGAGACTTTAGTACAGAGCTCAATAAACATGAGATGATATTGTATTAATAAATATGGATTTGCATGTGTGAATGAGAAGTCAAAGGTGCACACCTTGCAGTTCTCATTTTCTGGGTGGTGCTGTGAGGTGACGGGGTACTGGGATGAGTCAGGAAGACCCTTAGTATACAAGAGATGTTCTGGTGTGATGGGAGAAGGAACTCATCACCAGCACCTACCTGATGCTGGTGTTTGCATAGAATGTGAAATTTGTTTAAATGCAAATGGTCTAGTTTGGACTTCTTTTCCTGGTCAATGTAAATGAGTGAAACTGGGCTTAGGCTCTCAGATTCTTGGGACTTGCTACCAAAACCCCTGGTGGGTCCTCTGAAACCAGAAACCAAACCACAGATTCCCTGTGGGTGGATGGATCAATGGACAGAACTGCCTCTTCGGTAGATTGCCTCCTTGAATCATGGTGTAGTGTGTCTTGTTTTGAAAAGAATTTTTTTTTTATTTCAATTATTCTTTATTTTTAGGGTATACTGTCTGAAATTATGGGACAGTAAATTTCATCTTCTGGAGGATATGAAGACATTTAGTCAAATGTAGTTCTAAAGACATCAGGATGGGGGTGAGATGCCTGGGGTCAGTCTTGGTTCTTTTGCCATCTTGGCATGGGTCAATATCTCTAGAAGAAAGGGATTAGACTGAGCAGTTGGTAATTCCCGTTTAGTTCTTCACCCACCTGTAACACCAAACCTCACTAAGCAATTCTTGCCTGAGAGATGAGTTTTGCATCCTCCAGATATAAGGGGGGCTGGGATTTAGCTCAGTTAATAGAGCACCACTCTGAAGTCTCTGAGGTCCCAAGTTCGATTCCCAGCACCGCAAAAATGGGAGAAGGATGTGGCAATCCACTGTCAAGGCAATCCCGAAGCAATCAGCCATTGGAAACCCTACGAGGGTCACTATGAGTCGGACATGACTTGACGGCACCTAACAACAATAACAGATATAAGGAGGTAGAGTCCATTGGCAGGATGAGGATGTCATCTAATGTACTAGAGGTGGCTAGTCATGTGTTATGTTAATTACTAATGACTCTTTCTAGTGTACTAATGGATTTGCTCAAACATCCTCTCTGCTTGGTGCTGCAAATATGATAATCACCAAGATAGATCCAGTTATACCTTCATGGACATCATCACCTTAGTTGAACTAAAGCAGCCGCATAAACATAGTTGGTACACAATAGAGTATATTTTGATGAGTTGCTAAATATTTTGGCATCAGCTTAATTCCACTCATTAAATACTCTATACTCTGAAGATTCCATTTTATTTATATTCGTATGCCCACTCTCTAGCCCAATTCCTGTCATATCTTCCAAAATATACAATAAACACCTGAAAGAAACAATACCTGATAATTTGTAAAGGTATAGACTGGATAAGATAATTTGTGTTTTGGTACATTATGGAGGAACTGGCATATGTACAAGTAGTATGGAATTAACATTTACTTAGCATTAACCATGTGACAGGCATGATGTGGGTATTTTAAATGCAATTGTTAATAAGTTGTTTGTTGTTGTTAGGTGCTGACAAGTTGGGTCTGACTCATAGCAGCCCTGTGTACAATAGAACTAAATACTACTCAGCACTGTGCCATGAACACTATCTTCTTTTGTTTAAATCCATTGTTGCAGCCATTGTGTCAGTCTATCTACTTGAGGGTCTTCCTTTTTTTCATTTACCCATCACACTCCCAAACATGATGTCTTTCTCCAGAGATTGGTCCCTCCAGACAACATGTCCATATTTAAAATGGAGCATCTTCGCATCCAGGGGGCACTCTGGTGGCACCTCTTGACAGATCTGTTGGTTCTTTTGGCAGTCCATGGCATATTATATTCAACATTCTTCTCCAGCATCATAATTCAAAAGCATCAATTCTTCTGTCTCCTTTATTCAATGTCTAGCTTTTACAACCATATAATATGACTGAAAATACCATGGCAAGAGTCAGGTACCCTTCATCTTCAATGTGACATCTTTACTTTTCAAAACTTTAAAGAGGTCTTTTGCAACAGCTTTTCCCAATGTAATGCATCTTTTGATTTCTTGACTGCTTCTTCCATGGGTGTTGGCTGTAGAACCAAGTAAAGTAAAAAATTGGAAAACCTCAATCTTTTCTCTGTTTATCGTGAAGTTGTGTACTGTCTCAGTGTAAGGATTTTTGTTTTCTTGAGTTTGAGGTGTAATCCATACTGAAGGCTATGTTCTTTGATCTTCATCAGTAAATGTTTCAAATCCTCTTCATTTTCAGCAAGCAGAATTGTGTCATCTGCATAACGCAGTTTGTTGTTGAGGCTTCCTCCAATCATGAGTGCACTCTTTTTCATTAAGTCCAGCTTCTTAGATTATTTGCTCAGCATAGAGATTGAAGAGGTATGTTAAAAGGATACAGCCCTGAGGCACAACTTTCTTGACTTTAATCCAGGTAGTGTTTCCTTGTTCTATTGACTGCCTTCTGTCCATGTACAGATTCCTCATGAGTATAATTAAGTGCTCTGGTATTCCTGTTCTTAGCAATGTTGTCCATAATTTGTTATGATCCATATAATCAAATGCCTTTGCATAGTCAATAAAATATAGATAGACATCTTTCTGGTATTCTCTGCTTTCAGCTAATATCCATCTGACATCAGTAATGATGTTCCTGATTCCATGCCCTCTTTTGAATCTAGCTTGATTTTTTGACAGTTCTCTGTCTGTATACAGCTACAGTCACTTTGGAATGACCTTTAGCAAAATTTTGCCTGCATGTGTTAGTAATGATATCACTTGGTAGTTTCCATGTTGGTTGGATCCCCTTTCTTGGGAATAGGCACAAATATAGATCTCTTCCAGTCATTTGTCCAGGTAGCCGTTTTCCAAATCTCTTGGCATAAACACGTTAGCACCTCCAGCGCTGCATCTGTTTGTTGAAACATTTCAACTGGTATTCCATCAGTTCCTGGAGCCTTGTGTCTTGCCAATGTCTTCAAGGCAGTTTCCACTTCATCCTTCAGTACCATTGGTTCTTGATCATATGCAACCTCTTGATATGGTTGGTCATCCACAAATTCTTTTTTGCATAATGACTCTGTGTATTCCTTCCATCATCTTTTGATCTTTCCTGAGTTGTTCAATATTTTCTCTGTAGTATCCTTCACTATTGAGACTAGAGGCTTGACTTTTTTCTTCAATTCCTTAAGCTCAAGAAAGACAGAGTGTGTTCTCCCCTTTTGGTTTTCTTTTTCCAGCTCTTTGCACATATCATTATAATATTTGGTTTTGTCTTCTCAAGCTGCCATTTGAAATCTTATGTTCTTTAATTTCATCATGTCTTCTTTTTAATTTAGCTGCTCAATGTTAAAGGGAAAGTTTCAGAGTCTCTTTTGATAGGTAATTTGGTCTTTCTTTCCTTTCTTTTAAATAACCTTTTGCTTTCTTTCTGAATGATATCTTTGATGTCATGCCACAACTTGTTTCGTTCTCTATCATAAGTGTCTAACACATCAAACCTGTTCTCAATGTAGTCTCTGAACTCTGAACTCTGAACTCTGCTCAAGGTCATACTTTGGCCTTCCTACACTTGTTCTAATTTTTTCAGTTTCAGTTTGAATCTGAACATAAGCAATTGATGGTCTGACCTATAATCTGTACTTGGTCTTGTTCTGACATTTGATATTGTGCTTTTCCATCATCTCTTTCCACAGATGTAGTGAATTTGGTTCATGTATGTTCTATCTGGTGAATTCCTTGTGTATGTTGTTGTTGTTAGGTGCTGTCTAGTTGGGTCAGACTCACAGTGACCTTCACAGGGTTTCCAATGGCTGTTTGTTTTGGGATTGCTTTGGGAGTGGATTGCTATGTCCTTTTCTCATTCTATGTGCATAGTTGCCATTTATGTTGGTGGAAAAAAGTATTTGCAATGAAAATGTCATTGGTCTGACAAAATTCTATCATACTCAGGCATTGTTTCTATCACTAAGGTCATATTTATCAACTACTGAGCCTTCTTTGTTTCCAACTTTTGAATTCCAGTCACCAGCCATTATCAGTACATCCTGATTGCATGTTTGATCTGTTTCAGGTTGTAGAAGCTGGTAAAAATCTTCCCTACCTTCATTTGTGGGCTTAGTGGTGGGTACATAATATTGCATAATAGTCATATTAACTGGCCTTCTTGTAGGCATCTGGATATTTTCCATCACTGACAGCATTGTATTTCAAGACAAATCTTGGGATGCCTTTTTTGATGGTGAGTGGAATCCCATTTCTCTTCAATCTGTCATTATTGGTATAGTAGACTTTATGACTATCTGATTCAAAATTGCCCATGCCAGTCCATTTTAACTCATTGAGGCCTAGAAGGTCGATGTTTATGTGCTTCATTTCTCTTTTGAAGATTTCTAATTTTCCTAGATTCATACTACATAAAGTCCATGTTCCAATTATTAATGGATGTTTACAGTCTTTTCTCCTCATTTTGAGTTGTGCTGCATCAGCACATGGAGGTCCCTGGGGCTTTACTGCACTCCTGTCATTAATGTAGGCTCCACTTTGGGGAAACGACTCCTCCCCTGATATCTTTTGAGTGTCTTCCAACCTGGGGGCCCCATTTTCTGGCACTGTATTTTACTGTGCTTCTCTGCTTGGGAAGTTGTTTTGGGGATGGACTGCTAGATTGTTCTCCCTAATCTTAGTCTGGAAGCTCAGCTGAAACCTGTCCAGCATGGGTAACCCTGCTGGTATCCGTAATACCGGTGGTGTAGCTTTCAGCATCACAGCAACGTGCAAGGCCCCACACTACAGCAAACTGACAGACATGTGAGGGATTACTGCTGTACTCAAGCATAAAGACCATGGCCAGTGCTATTACATAAATAAAGGCTCCATGACAATTTGAGGACTTCCAGGTCCTGCCTTTCTGACATCAGATTTTTTCCAGCTTTGATGAAACTGACTATAGAAGTTCCCAAGGGCCATAGGCCAAAATAGCCCCCAGCCTGATAATGGCAAAAAATTGCAAACTGGAGATAAAACAAGTGCTACAATTGTTTTTAACCACACTGATAATGATTATTTACATAGACATGATGCTTTTGTGAATTTTAAAGCCCTTGTTCATCATGTCAACCTTCCTGAGAAGTGGGCAAGACCGGGACCAGCAAGGTTACATCATTCACGCAGGCTCTACTTTCCAGTGAGTGGCCTTGTTGAGCTTGGTCTTTTTGCACCTTGTCTAGTGACATATAGAATAATGAGACTTTCTCAGTTTAGAATGAGCGTGTGTACATAAAGTATAAGCTAGCCCAGCAGGTATGTGGATTTGTGGTTAGGTTTAAAATAGTAACAGCATAATTTCCTAATAACTCACAATTTACCTTCCCTGTTGGAAAGGAAAGATGCCCTTTCTTCTTTCTCTCTTTGTGTTTGTAAGAAAACCCAGTTGTGGGTTTTAGTCATGAGCAGAAAGTGGGGTGTTCTCAATTTGTTCAATTTTCAGACCATCACAAAAGGAAGAAAAGCTTTTCAGTCTTTTGAAGATGGAAATAAACTGTATGCCCGGCAATTTGCAGGGAATTTGAGCAATTATGACACTTTAACACATTCTGAAAAGAGCTCCCCACGTGAGATCTTCCAACATCTCCCATCAAAGCCTGCAGCCAGCGAGGGCACCTGAAAGCATGTCTCACTTTCCTTACCGAGGAGCTAAGACAGTTACCCCTGCATGGCCCTTCACAGGGAACCACACACAATTGCTTCTATGGGTTTTGATGATATTGTTTGTTTTTCTGTCTCCTTTCCTCCTCTGAGCTATGTTCTGTGTTCAGAGCATGTCAGTTCCTCTGGAGGCCGGCACCTTGGTTCAAAGACGTGCATGGTAGACCCAAGAGATGCAGCACTGGGGTCTGATGCCAACTGTGCGATGTACAGGCTTTGTCCTCTTGGGAGATTTGCTTATGACCAGCCTTACTTTCTTCATCCACAAAATGGGAATGAAGTCTGCTTCACAGGGTTATGAGCACAGGAACGTGACATTATATGTTAAAGTACTTGCATAGAAAATGGATCACTACTTCCCTTCCCTCCCTCCTTCCCTCCCTCCTTTCCTTCCTCTCTTCCTTCCTTTCTTGTCCCCTCAATTTGAGACATGGTGTCACGATGTGGCCCAGGCTGACCTTGAACTCACGATCCTCCTGCTCCTGCTTCCCAAGTGCAGGCATTACAGGTGTATATCACACCCAGTTAGACCATTACTTTCTTAACTGTTCTGTCTTTCTTACATTTATGGATCTTTAAAAATTGTTTCTATTTCCAGTAAAATGTTCTGTTATGGTTTGGATTTTAAATATCTCCCCAAATCCCAAGTGTTCAAGGCTGGTGGTATGATTGAGATGTGATGGGATCTTTAGGAGGTAAAGTCTACTGAAAGGAAATTGGGTCATTGAAGGGAACATTGGAACCCCAGTCCCTTCCTCCCTGCCTACGTCCCCTTTTATTTTCACTTCCCAGCTGCCCTGACATGAATAGACTCCCTCTGCCATATGCTGCCATGAAGGATACAGTGTATCATCTGGGCCTGAAGTGACAGAGCCAAGAAACCATGAACTGAAGCCTCCACACCATGAGCCAGCAGAAACCTTTCCTCTTTTATGTTGATTCTCTCCAGGATTTTGTCACATCACAGTGACCAAAAGCTATATCCATTCTCCTTCCCCAAACTCATTTCAACACGTCCTGCATCTTTCCTTCCTGGAAGACCTGCACTGGGCTGGTGGCAGCCTTCTTCTGAGGATGCCTCTGAGCTAAGCTCGGTGCCTCCCAGCACAGCCTCTGCCTGCCTGGCCCATCGGGATGCTTGCCAGCCAGCTGGCACTCTGTGACCCTCAGGTCAGCCTCCTGTGGTGAACACAGCCAGAGCGATGGAAACCGACCTCCCAGGACTGACTAAGGCTTGGGGCAGGAAGCTATGAGGCCTCACTCCTTTCTCCTGAGTTTCCTTCACAACTCCAGGAGAGCCCAGATCTCTTCTCTCTCCTCCTGAGGTTGGGGGGCTTTAGCCCTTATCTCCATAGGTCTGGCTTAGCCTTCAGTAGGACCAAGTCCTCTCCCCTCCACATAAATCCCCAGTGGTTCTCTGTTCCCACTACATCAAGTTCAAATCTTGCTCGGCTCTGAGCACAGCAGTGCTCTTCCTGTTCCTGGAAGGTGGCGTGTTCATTCTGCCTCCACCCTTTGGCCAGTTTTTATCCTTGCTCAAGTGGCTTCTCTCATTCTGTTCAGCGTTGTCCAATCTCCCAGCCTCCTTTCAGGACCTGCCTCTCCCATGAAACTCTCCCTGATGTCTCCATCTGACCTTTTCCTTACCCACTGAGCTTTAACACTTCTGACAAGTCTTTACCACAGGATTTAGCACCAGGTTATACATTCATTGAAGTGGTAGGATTTTTTTTTAAAGTATCAGGTTTAGATTCTTCATGGAGTTGAGAGCTTTTAAACTCAATCATGTGAGAAATGTTTAATTGAGCAACTATTCATTTTTTTTTAGGTACCAGAGATAAATGTATGAGACATGGCTTAATTTCTCAAATGACTCATATTTAATGGGAGGTATAGATTGGCAGTTAGGAAATTAAATGTACTGTCAAAAGTAATATAGAAGAGAGATAGGAACAGAGCTCTTTAAGGGGAGGGAGAGTGAATATGGTGGGAGCTGTGAGGGAGAGATCTACTATTGAACGCCCTCATGTTCCCACCCCTGAACACTGACCAGGGATTTGTATCTACTATCTTTTTTTTCTTTTCTTTTGTATTTGTGAATTGAACCCAGGGCCTCACACATACTCTGCAAGTGCTCTACCATTGGGTTACACCTGCAGCCCATTTTTCCTTTTTTCTTTTGTGTCAGGGTCTTGCTAAGTTATGCAGGCTGCCTTTAGCCTTGAACTTGAGATCCTCTTGCCTCTGGCTCCCAAGACACTGGAATCATAGGTGTGTACCACCATGTCGGGGAGTGCTCACTATCTTATTTAACACTTACAACAATTTTGTAAGGAGGACAGGCAAAAGTTTTCCAGATAAAATCAAGAAAGAAGTGACTTGCGAAATCAGAGAGCATTGGGCTGGCTTGAAGGCTATACCATGCCCATTTCCACAGGCGTGTCCCAGATTTGCTTGGTAACCATAGCACATCCTGCTGTGCCATTGACCCCTTGGACCTTTGCTTTTCTTTCCTTTGGGCCATTTGCAATTTTTATTTCACATAAACTTTGATTTTGCTGGTAATTATTAAAGACAACAAACAATAACAGTAAACAGAACAGAAAAAACCCCCTTCCTTTTTGTAATGTAAAGAGGCCTCTCATTATTAACTTGATGAATTTGAAAGAGTGAGTTAACTTTTTAATTAATTGATTGTTTGGTGGCCAGATATAATCTTTAGAAATTCAACACATATTAAGATATCCATCAAGCCTAGTTATAAAGTGGTATGTTTTCTTGATGACTTTGTTATTTAACCTCTTTGTGTAAAAGAGCGTTTGCCTTTCTAAAAAAGCAAAGACTCGAAGGTGCTTTTGATAGGAAGAAAGAGATCAGGAAAGAAAGGAGAAAAGGAAGAGAGGACTAGGATTGTGGGCCATTGCAAGGCATGCTGGGAGTCAGCAGCTCTGTCAGCAGCTCTGGGTTCCTGGGAATGGATGACCTGCACTGTCTTAAATGTTGTCTCTCTTTACAGGGCTCCTCTGTCTCCATTGGCTGGGGTTTAGCTCAGTTAGCAGAGTGCTGTGCTGAATTCTCTGAGGACCTGGGTTCAATCCCCAGCACTGCAAAAATGGGAGAAGGATGTGGCAATCCACCCCTGAAGCAACCCCAAAGAAATCAACCATTGAAAATCCTATGAAGGTCATTATGAGTCAGGCATGACTCAATGGCACCTAACAACAACAACAACAACAAACTGTCTCTATACTATAGTCCTCAGCATTTTGTCTTCTTTTTTCTGGAACTGATGATATCCAACACCATTTGCTCTTAATCATCCTGCTAGTGGGATTGAAGTATATTTCACTTTATGAATGGGTCTTTCCATCACAAATTTTTCTTTCCAACTTTGTCCTTCAAGACTCTTCCTTCCAAGCCAAACGCCACTGTGCCTTCCAGCCAGCGGTGATTCCCTCCTCTTGGCATTCATTTTGCTACAGTCATTCCCTCCCCATGGCTCTACCTCCTTCCATTTCTGCCCTGTTCTCCACGGTCCAGTTTATCAAAGTCTTCCCTGTTCCCCTCATCTGGAATACATTTTTTTCATTGTTCTTAACATTTAAAGGAGGAAAGGATCAGAAGAGATCTAATTCCTGCTCTGTCATTCACCTGCTGTGATCTGGAGCCAGTTACATAGCTCGGGAACCTGTCTTATTAAATGTGGAACTTGAACCACTCTCAAGACTTTGGAACTTTGCACAGGTTACTTTCTCTGCCAGGAGCAATCTCCTCATCTGATTTAATTGGCTAGTTCATTCTTTAGGACTCAGGTTAGAAGTTATCTCTTGTCAGAAGCCTTCTGTGATTCCCTAAGTCATTATTAGATAGCCTCTTTTATACTTCCCCTGTAACTACTTCCTGTTACATTGTGATTATATGTCTCAAGATTATATTACCTAGGCCAGGGGTCCACAACCCTTGGGCTGTAGAGGAGGAGGTGATCATCACTGAGCAAGCAGAGCTTCATCTGTATTTACAGTGGCTCCCTATCACTTGCATTACCACCAGAGCTCTGCCTCTTTTCAGGTCAGTGGCAGCATTATGTTGTCTTCCATAAAACCAGTCTCTGGTGCCAAAAAGGTTGGAGACTGCTGACCTGTACTACAAATACTGCAAAAAGATGCTTTACAATCATATGTGTAAAGCACAAGTAATGTAGAAGTTCAATAAATCATAGTTTTGTTCCCTTTTCCTATACTTTAGTGTGCCTTTTTTTTTTTTTTTTGGTACTGGGAGTTGAACCCAGGGCCTCACACTTGCATGCTTTGCAAGTGCTGTACCACTGAGCTGTATTCCCAGCCCATTTTTTTAGTTTTTGAGACAGGGTCTCACTAAATTATGCAGACTGCGTCTGGTCTCAAACTTGGGATACTCCTGCCTCTGCCTCCCTACCCACTGGGATTACAGGTGTGCACCACTGCACCTGGTGATGTGTGCCTTGTTTTGAAGTTAGTGTTGTCTACACCTCTCTAATTGATTTTATATATCTTAAGTTGTAGATCCACCTGATTTTATGCATGCTAACAACTAGGTCCACAACTTAATTATTTTTGTAGCACTCACAGAATATAAGACACAACATGGCATATTTAATGGCTACTTGATGCCTGTTGAATCAAACCATTATGCACATCAGTCTGAAATTGTTTAAATTCAAGTCTTCATTTAAAAAAACCATTTTGCTTACTTCTACTTATATCAAAGTAGAGAACCAATTTTCTTTTAAAAAGCTTTTATTTATTTATTTATTTTTGCAGTTTTAGGAATTAAAAGTAGGGCCTCGCACATGCTAGGCAAGTGTTCTACTAACTGAGCTACATCCCTAGCCCTAAAATCTCTTTTCTTTTGTAGCACAAGGGATTTGAACCACGGCCTCACATATACTTTACAAGTACACTACCACTGGTTGCACGCCCAACCCACTTTTTATTTTTTATCTTGAGATAGGGTCTTACTAAGTTATACAAGTTGCCTCTGGCCTTGAAGCTGGGATCCTCCTGCCTCTGTCTTCCGAGTTGCTAGGATTACAGGTGTGAGCTACCATGCCTGTATGGAAGGAGGTAGAGACAGGGCTAGGGAATGACTGTACAGATCTTTAGTTTTATAAGAAGTTTTCAGTGTTTGTGGAATGAATGGATGATGAGTGCATGTACTAGCTTCCCAGTTGGTCCCATGAAGACAGGGTGATACCATTCTTCATCTTGTGTCTTACACAAGATGAAATGGAGCCATCCATTCTCCTTCCTTCATCCCAAAGAGCCAGTCACTACAGCTTTCCCGTGTTAGTGCCCACGAAGCACAGACGATGACTGGGCAGTCCACACACCAAGAGCATGGAAACCCCAAATGGGAGCTGGAGGGAAAAGGAAGCAGTCTTCACACATCAGTCCTCCCAAGTGGTTCCCTTCAGAATGGAGGGATTGATTACACAATATGACATCTCTTGTTTGAACAAGGCTACTGAATTCAGTGGGAAAGGAGCCATTGATTCTGCTTCTCCCTTGTTCTTCAGAATCTTCCTGGGGAACTGGTGAAATCATTGCTTCAGCATGCAGAGGGACAGATGATAGGTGGATACATGAAAAGACAGAGCCAAACAGGAGAGGAACAGAGGAAGTTTAAACACAAAATTATGTCATGTCATGAACAGAAAGTCACCCTCTCTCTCATCTGTCAGATCAGTGGCAGCATTAGGTTGTCTTCCATAAAACCAGTCTCTGGTGCCAAAAAGGTTGGAGACTGCTGACCTGTACTACAAATACTGCAAAAAGATGCTTTACAATCATATGTGTAAAGCAGTAGTAATGTAGAAGTTCAATAAATCATATTTTTGTTCCCTTTTCCTATACTTTAGTGGTTTTTTTTTTTTTTCCAGTACTGGGAGTTGAACCCAGGGCCTCACACTTGCATGCTTTGCAAGTGCTGTACCACTGAGCTGTATTCCCAGCCCATTTTTTTTTAGTTTTTGAGACAGGGTCTCGCTAAATTATGCAACTTTCTTGTTGCCCATTTCATAGTTATCCAGAAAGGACCAGGAAAGAGGCTAAAGTTCCTTCAATGCGAGATGAGAGGTCAAAACAACAACTGGACAGACCAGGGATGGAAGGTTGAGACAGCACTGGTTGGGAAGGTCTTTCTCCCTATGCCCCCAATCCTTCCAGGCAGGCCTAGGCTTGTTCTGGGGTCAGCTTACCAAAGGTGTCCTCCTAATCTTTCCAGCCCACCTGAGCTGGGCTGCTGAAAGGCAGAAGTGGGAGCAGAGCAGGCAGATGAGGGCAGCTGCCCAGGACAGGCGACGTGGCTCAGGTGCTAGGTTTGGTTCACAGCTTGGTTGAAAAGCATAGAGGCGTCAGCTGCTGGCTGTCAGTCCACTATCCTTCAACTTCCTACTGCTGGAGGCAATGCCTGGGTCCCACGGGCCTCTGGAACCCTCGCTTATTCTCATCCCCTGTCTAGAAGCCCTAGTAAACAAAGGACACGGAGGTGCAGAGGGTAGTTGTGTGCTGACCTAGAATGTCAGGGGCAGGCAGAACCGTGGCTGGTGTCTCTGCTGGGAAACACACTGGTGGGTGGTGTTTTTCTGTCTGCTGTCCCCAGCTCCATTCTGAAGGGAAGCACGTGGGGGGACTGATGTGCAAAGCCTGCTTCCTTTTCCCTCCAGCTCCCATTTTGGGTTTCCATGTTCTTGGTGTGTGGGCTGCCCAGCCGTCAGCTCTGCTTTCTGGGCACCTGCACAGGAGAGCTGTGATGATTGGCCCTTCGGGATGAAGGAAGGAGAATGGATGGCCTCCTGCAGCTGCTGTGGCCTGCATTGGGGATTTCCCATCTCACCCACTGGGCTGAGACTCCTTAGCACAAATGGACTATTTCTAGCTTATTGTGGCAGGGCAGTTGGATTGAATTTTATGCTCGGAAGGAAGCCTCATGAATACCAGTGCTGTACCTTGAGAGGAGTCCGTCTCAATTCCATTTGAAGACCAGCTATCCATCACTTCTGTCACACTGGGTTCCTCAAAGCATTACAGTCTTTGGCCGGCATGATTCTGAAGTCATAAATTTCTTACATGAGTGCCTTTGGGAAGTTAATATCTCTCACTCTCTTGGTGTCCTTTTTTGTAGAATGAAGAATGGATGGATGAATGAATGCATCTATTGATTGATCATCTATTATTTATCTATCTATCAAGGGTTTTAATTTTAGTTTCTGTATGCCTTCTACTACTTTTTGTTGAATACCACACAGGAAAGAGGACTTTCAGAACTACTTCAGAAAATGGTAGGAATAGTAGGTGTGTTTGAAGGCTGTGGGAGTATTTTGAGGGAGATATGGCAATGTGTCTTTTACTATAATTTTTAAAAAATTTAAACATTCATTGTATTTTTTTAAATTATTTGAGACAGGATCTTGCTGTGTAGCCCAGGCTGTCCTGGAATTTGCTATGTAGACCAGATTGGCCTTGAACTCATGTCAATCCTCCTGCCTCAGCCTCCCAAGTGTTGGGATTACAAGAGTGCACTGTATCTTTTGATCACACTTTGTTTATATAGTAAATATATAGAACAATGTTATCATCATAGGAGATGGTCAAGAAATGTGACATTTGAGTTTTTACTCTTAGGAAGTTGTTTTCTGGGGTATGAACATCTTTACCTTATGCACAAAACCTCAAAATTTTACACTCAGGAAGTATTCTATGTGACATGTTCCTCACTTGTTAATTCTCTTTCTGTCCTCCATTTTTCCTGGGTGTTCATTGTAGAATCAAGTAAACCAAAATCTTCAACAATCTCAATCTTTTCTCCATTTATCGGGAAGTTGTTTACTGACCCAGTTGTAAGGATGTTTGTTTTCTTGATGTTGAGATGCAATCCCTACTGAAGGCTATGTTATTTGTTCTTCATCAGTAAATATTTCAAATCCTCTTCACTTTCAGGAAGCAGAGTTGTGTCATGTGCATAATGCAGTTTGTTGTTGAGTCTTCCTCCAATCCTGATGCCATGTTCTTCTTCATAAAGTCCAGCTTCTTGGATTATTTGCTCAGCATAGAGATTGAAGAGGTATGGTGAAAGGATACAGCCCTAATTCACACTTTCTTGACTTTAATCCTGGTAGTGTTTCCTTTTTGTGTTCTATGGAATGCCTCCTGGCCCATGTACAGATTCCTTAGAGTGCATTTAAGTACTCTGGTGCTCCCATTCTTTGCAGTGTTCTCCATAATTTGTTGTGATTTATATAGTGAAATGACTTTGCATAGTCAATAAAACATGGATAAACATATTTCAGGAATTCTCTGCTTTTGGCCAATAAATGCAGTATAATTAGTGTTAATTTTATAACATAGACATGTAATGGTATGGTGAATATGCTTTTAAAAAGAGTCCCTCTCCTTGAGTTATATATTGAACTTTTTGCAAATAGATTGTGTGGAATATGTGTAGAAATTAACTGGGATGAGGGAATGGGGAGGAAAAGAATGAAATCATGTTCACTTGATAATTGTTTAAAGTTGGAAGTGTATAAACAGAGTTTCATTATATTACTTGCTTGACTTTTGTACATGTTTATAATTTTCCCTAATGAAAATTTAGAATCAAACAAGAGAATATTGGTGGCCATATTTTTTTTCATGGAATTTCTCCACATTCTGCCTTCTGATCTGTGCCTTGACCTCTTGCCCCGTTGTGCCAATCTTGGCCATTTGCTGGTTATGCCCTCTTCTACCAGCCCCTAAAGTTTGAGGAATTTGCTGGGCAAGTTTGTCTGGTTCTAGTTTCCTGGTTACCATTGAATACTCTCTGTTTTATTGATTGATTGATTGTTTATTTCAAAAGCCAGCTTTCATCTTCTTCCCAAGTCTTGCCCCACTTCAAAATAACCTCACATACAATACTTTCAGAAATTTAAGACCCATCTGTGTTCTAGATACCCACTCTGCTGAGTTTGGGAAGCATCCATTCTTTCATCTTCTTTTCCACAGAGCCAATCACACAGTGTCTTGGAGGTGTGCCTTATTTGGGAAGGCAAGTGAGATATTTAAGAGCAGCTAAAAACATAGGTACTGTGAAAGAAACACAAACTATGTTTCTAATATAATAATATAAATTATGTGGAATAAACTGAAAATTCCTGTTCTACCTGGCTCCCCAACTCTTAGCCCATTCGTCTTTCAAAGGATACCCATAGAGAATGGAAAAGAGGCATTTTGGTGCTGTGGCATCTTTCCAGAGGGCTCAGCCAGAATCTCAGCCAATGTGGAGGGCAGCCTAAACAAAGTTGAGCAATGGTTTGCCTGGCATGATGACCAAGAGTTACAACTTTCCCAGAACAGAGGGGATCCTTGTACTCAAGATTTCCAACTAGAGAACAAAAGCACCAAGCACACCAAGAAAACCTGGTCACCCAACAGCAAGTTCATGGAAAACTTTCTCAAGAAAATTACAGACCAGTTACACAGATGGAAAATGATTCCTTCATTTGCATGGCATCTGTTTGCTTCAGGGAAAAAATACAACTATTATGATGGTATATGTTTGTTCTCGAGAAATTACCTAGGTAATTTAGCCAAAGCTAGTTGGGAAATTGGCTTAGATTCAGAATTTTCCAACTTATGAGACCACCTTCCATGGTTCTCCACTTTCAAGTTAACAGAAAGCCAGAAAAGAAAATCTCCAAGAACACCTGCTAATGCCTATGGTTTCAAAAACAACAACGTTAGTATCTGTTTTTACAATATAAGTACTGGGGGGTGTTTACAATTCCTTTACAGTTGTTATTTTTGTCTTGTGGCATCTGATCCCATCAGATCTCAGGAGCTAAGCAGGGTCAGGCCTGGTTAGTAATTGGATGAGAGACTGACTGGGAACACAGGGCACTGTAGGCTTGGAAGAAGGACCTGGCATCCCACTCCCCAAGCAATCAGTCACTGAAAATCCTATGAACAGTAAAGAAGCATTGACAATAGTGCTGGGCATGTCACAGTGTTGGGTAGTGTTTCCTTCTCTTGAACACAGGTTTGCTATGAGTCCGACTGGACTTGGTGAGACCTAACAACAACAACAACAACAACAACAACAACAATGACAACATTTTTGTCTTTAGAAGAATGTACAGTACATTTAAGTAACTGTACTCTAAAAATCAGTGGAAATAATTTTTTTCTCTGAATGGTTAAGCGCTAATTCAAACACAGTTAGCTTCACTTAATTCATTTAGCCTCTGCTCTTTAGGATTTCTCACTTTTAAAGTTTAAGAATTTTTTGTTATGGGATCCTTGCTTTATAGGATTGCAATTGAGGATGGGAAATTGTATTGTTGTTGTTGTTGTTAGGTGCTGTAGAGTCCATGTCTGACTTATAGCGACCCTATGTACAACAGGCAAAACACTATTGTCAGTGCTTCTCTGCTATTCCTAGGGTTTTCAATGGTGGATTGGTTTTTGGGAGGGGGTTGCCTGGTCCTTCTTCCAAGCCTACAGCACCAGGTATTCCCAGGCGGTCTCCCATCTAAGTACTAACCAGGCCCGACTCTGCTTAGCTTCTGAGATTTGATGGGATTGAAAGCCACAGTGGTATGGCTGCAGGGTATGGGAAATTGTAAATGTGTCCAAAAGGGAATGTTGACTCTTTATTGCATCCACTCAAAATTAATACAGAGGTTCATTTTATGTTTGTAAGATGGATAGTATATTCGTTCTCCCTCTCCATAGGAGCAAGGTAAGTAGTAAAGTGTTTTGAGTTCCAGACATAGGAATTATGATTAAAATAGAATACATAATATTTATGGTTTCCATGGACTGGCTTCATGGGACTGTCAGACTTTATCCAACTGTGTTGGTGCATATGTGGATTTTTTCTAGCTACAATTTCCATAATATTTAGCAGGAATGTTTTTCAACAATTTTTAACAAAGGAAACTTTATTTGAAAATAGGATTGGAACTGATAGAGTGCTAAAGAGAAAAAAAAGAGACCAACATATGTGTCATCTACCACCAATAACAGAAATAAATATTCCACAAACAGATTGGAATGGATGTCTTAGAATGCTGATGTGAAAAGGAGAAACCAACATAAGTGTATTCCACCAAAAATCAGAAGAACAAATGTTCTCCTGACACATCACCAGGTCTTCCATTCTGAGATCCAAAACTGTGGGCATCTTCAGTTGGGATGCATCTTGTATCTGATGGCATCTAAGATCAGAGGAGATACAGTTATCTTTGTGGATCTTTTTTGTTTTATCTTATATTTCCGTACTTCTCAGCAAGAAACCCTAATTGCCACGAATGAAGCATCAAAATATTGCCAGAAGGGCTTTGGATTCAGGGTTCTTGGACCTAGAATTCCTGGTCCTGGCACCTTTCAGGTGTGTGACCTTTGGCAAATCATTTAACCTTTCCTGGACTAGGTCCATTTCCACCTTTTCAGGGTGTAAATGTAGATCAGTGGGTTCCTTGAAATGCATTTACAGGTACCTGGGGTGGGAAGGAGTTGACAGATGGATGAGTTTCCCCAGTTCCCTATCCCTCCTTCTTCCATTTAGAACAATTCAGTATTGTGAATTTTACAAAGCAGGCTTGCTTTTAAGTTTTTGTTGGAATAATAGTTTCTGTTATTAAGAAAACAAAAAGATTGAAAAACCATCCAACTGGCATTTATAACAGTTCTTTGGGCTCTAAAGAGGTATGAATTTGTCACTTGATTTTTGTACTTATCTTTTAACAGCACCAATTGATTTATTGTTGGAGAGATAATAAATCAGAATGATAAGAAGCACAGACATGGGAGCTGGGGATGCAGGTCTGTGGTAAAGCCATTGTCTAGCACACACAAGGCCTTGAGTTCAATCATTAGTACCAAACAAACAAAACAACAACAACAAAAGACTCCTTATAAAATAGCTGGACACCATGACACAGGCCGGTAATCCTAGCGATTTGGGAGGCTGAAATAGGAGAATAGAGATTTTGAGGCCAGAGGCAGCTTCTGCAGTTGAACAAGACCCTGTCTTACAATTTAAAAAATGGAAAAGGGGCTGGGGGTGTAGCTCAGTGGGGTATTGCTCATCTAGGTTTGAACCCTCCCAGTACTTCAAAAAAAGTAAAGACATGGGGTCAGATGGACCTACTGCATAGTCCTTCTTGCTGTATGAACTGTAGCAATGGAGATAGTTTTTGGTATCTTTCTAATGGGGTTGTTGTGAGATATCAAAAAGACTGTTCATGGAAAAGGCTCATACAAATTGTGTGAATTGCATATAAGTATGTCTGCTCCTTGAGTATTAATGAAGGTTGGGGAGGTCTTCATTCCTCCTTAGCAGGTTGTCTACACTGGAACTCTGTCCTTCCAATCCCACCTCCCAAAAGCCTGGCAAATCTATGGACCCACAGTTAGCTTCTGAAAGAGATTTGCCCCTGGAGATGGCCTTAGCATATTAGAAGTGTCATTATTTTTCTGCAAGTCAAAAGAGGAAGGTAGCTCTCTCAGACTGATATCATAAGAAACATTGACAACTATGACAAGGACAGGTGGAGGCTTAATTTAAGAAACAGTCATTATGGCCCTAAGTGATAGCACGCAGGTGGCAGGATGTATTCCTTGGCACTTAGGAGCTGACAGATTAACCAGGTAATCAGAGTGGGCACATGGGAAAGCGACATGCCAGGGAGCTCAGAGGAGGTACTGGGTAGGTTACAAGTCTGGGAGGTTTCTCTGAGCAAGTGATATCTGAATTGACCTTTGAGGAACCAGGAGAATGAGCAGAGGGAGAGCCTGGAAGGAGATGAGCTTCTTAGGCAGAGGGATGACAGAAATGCAGAGTATCTTAAAAACAACAAAATAATAATATAAAGAAGAGATTAAATAAAATCATCATTACTATTACCTTTTAAGTGCTAGGTTTATTTATTTATTTATTTACTTATTATTATTTTTTTTGCAGTACTCTGGGTTGAACCCAGGGCCTCACGCCTGCATGCTTTACAAGTGCTAGACCACTGAGCTGCACCCCCAGCCCACTTTTTGTTTTTTTTACTTTTTGAGACAGGGTCTTGCTAAGTTATGCAGACTGCCTCTGGTCTTGAACTTGTGATCCTCCTGCCTCTGCCTCCCCAGACGCTGGGATTACAGGCGCCCGGCTCAGTGCTAGGTTCTTGATGAAGCACTTCACATACATTTTTTTTATAGTTATTTTAGTCCTTAAACATCTCTGTGAAGCAAATTTTATGACTATCCCCATCTTATAAATGAAGAAGCGGAAAGACAGAGGCTGAAGTGCCTTGAAGCTGGCAAGTGGGGCAGCTTGGATTAGAACTCTTCTCTTAACCAAATGCCCTCATGGATGATGAGGCTGGTCAATCAGATTGAGGCCAAGTTATGGGAAGTTGGGCACCCTCGTGCCTCATGCCCGCCATGGAAATCATCATGCTCATTTCCATGGGACAGTTTCTCAGCTGCAGCAGGACTGAGATTTAGGCTGGATAATTCCTGATTCTGCAGGGCTGCTCTGTACACTGCTTAGCAGCATCCCTGGCCTCTCTGCCCAGTGGATGCCAGCAGCATTTCTTCCCTCAGTTATGACAAACAAACATGTTTGCAGACCTTTCTAAATATGCCCTGGGGGTCAGAATCTCCTCCAACTGGGGATCGCTGCTGTAGTCAAGCTCAAGCAGGGCACTGCTTTGCTGCCCTGCACGGACAGAGCTGAAGCCAGCAGAAATTCTCTCTGCTGTGCACGAAATTGTCTCCATCCAAGTCTCCGCTTTGCAATTGTTCTCCGCAGCTGGGGTCTCGATTTCTCCAAGGTGACTCTCACAGCCCTGGCCTGTGAGAGTTAGTTGGTTATCTGTTCTGACAAGCCCCCCGGTGGGTTTAGGGGGTAGGCTCCACCTCATCAAAGCACGCCAGATGCACAATTACATCTCCACATTGTGCTTGCCAAAGCATGACAATTGGAACACTTTGATCCAAGCCTTGTTTTGTTCTGACCAGCATCAGAAGTCCTGAGCCTGAGATCGAGTAGTGAAATTGATTATATATTCCATTTTCTGCAAGCCTGCCAGCTCCTACACCTATTCA
Source organism: Pedetes capensis (assembly GCA_007922755.1). Lineage (NCBI taxonomy): Eukaryota > Metazoa > Chordata > Mammalia > Rodentia > Pedetidae > Pedetes > Pedetes capensis. The sequence goes on from VMDO01013440.1 coordinate 21,281, forward strand.
TCTTTTCATTTTCTGGGTCCACCTCCGCAGACACTTATGTAACCTTCTTAAAGGCATTTTCCACAGTGACTAGGCTTTCCAGCATAGCATTGCAGGGGGCACAGTTGCTTATCAGTCTCTCGCCCTTAGTCTTTAAAAAGAGGGACTCTGGGGAGGCCCAGGAGGAGATTTTGAGGCTGGGGCTAGATGATTAAAGAAGTTGAAACCTCTGAAGGATCAAGAGGGAGGAAGTGTGGAAGGTGTGCATTCAATGTCAGGAGAGCAGGGGAAAGATTTTTCCAAATAGAAGTTGTTGTTGTTGTTGTTAGGTGCTGTCAAGTTGAGTCCGACTCATAGAGACCCTATGTACAGCAGATCGAAACACTTGCCGATTCTGCGCCAGGCAAACGATCTTATTTATGTTTAAGCCCATTGTTGCAGACACTGTGTCAATCCATCTGGTGGAGGGTTTTCCTCTTTTCCGTTGACCTGCCACTCTTCCAAACATGATGTCCTTCTCCAGGGATTGTTCTCTCCTGACTACATGTCCAAAATATGTAAGACG
>VMDO01013440.1:21924-58352 GCA_007922755.1 Pedetes capensis
ATATTCAATAGACGTCTCCAGCACCACAATTCAAAAGCATCAATTCTTTTTCTGTCTCTCTTGTTCAATGTCCAGCTTTCACAACCATATGATGCCACTGAAAATACCATGGCATAAGTCAGACGCACCTTCGTCTTCAATGTGACATCTTTGCTTTTCAATACTCTAAAGAGATCTTTTGCCACAGCTTTTCCTAGAGAAATAGAAGTACCAAGCGCAGATCCTAACACCAGGGTATTGGGCCAGACCCTTAGACAGGGGAGCTGAGAGCAGGGGAAGGAACTGGAGGTGATGGAGCAGAACAGTCTATCACGAAGCAATTGTCCAACGAACAGTTGAGCATTAGCTCTGTTCTGGACACTGTGCTGGGCACTCTCAGAACAAGCGCATGATGTAGGCTTTGCTACATGGAAATGGCTCAAGGTCACCCGACTGGGATAGGGAAAGCCAGGGTGGGAACTCAGGTCCATGTGACCCCAGAGCTTGGGGTCTGAAGCCCTGAGGTCTGTACCGCTGTCTGAACAGTGTACTGCTGGGGGTGGGGCTTGGAGGTTTGGCACAGCTAAAAAGATCAGGGACTGGTGTTAATTCATTTCAGACAGCTGTGGAATTCATCAGTGAAGGTAGTTCAGCCTGGGATTTTAGTTTGTTGGAAGTTTTCATATAATGAATTTGATTTCTTCATTTGTTTTTGACCAATTAAAATTGTCCATTTCCTCTTGAGTCACTTTCAGTAGTTTGTATCTTGCTGGAATTTTGTCCATTTCATCTTGCACATCACAGTTGTTGGGATAGTTGTTTGCCGTACCCTGTTAGGATTTTTTAAAATTATTTCTAGGAGGTAGATAGTGATGGCCTCTCCTTTGTTCCTGATGTTAGCAATTTGAGTCTTCTCTCCCTCACTCTGTCAGTCTAACTATTATTGTTGTTAGGTGCTGTTGAGTCAGGTCTGATTCATAGCGACCATATATACAAGAGAATCAGACACTACTAGATTCTGTGCCAGGCACATGATCTTATTTATGTTTAAACCCATTGTTGCAGACACTGTGACAATCCATCTAGTTGAGAGTTTTCCTTTTTTTTGTGTGTGTGTGTTAACATGTTACTCTCCCAAACATGAAATCTTTCTTTGGGGACTGGTCCCTCCTGGCAACATGTCCAAGATATGTAAGATGCATTCTAGCCATCCTAGCTTCAGAGAAGCATTCTGGTTGCACTTCTTCTAGGACAGATTTGTTGGTTCTTTTGGCAGTCCATGGTATATTTAATATTCCTCTCCAGCATCATAATTCAAAAGCATCAATTCTTCTCCTGTCTCCCTTATTCAATGTCCAGCTTTCACAACCATATTATGTGACTGAAAATACCATGACATGGGTCAGGTGCACCTTCATCTTCCATGTGATGTCTTTACTTTTCAATTCTTTAAAGAGGTCTTTTGTCAAATTTGTTGCTCTTTCTCAAGAAATAATTTTTAAATTTTATTTAATGTTTTTTCATGGTCTGGGATTTAGCTCAGGTAGAATGCCGCTCTGCAGTCTCTGAGGCTCGGAGTTCAGTTCCCAACAGCAGAAAAATGGGAGAAGGACATGGCAATCCACTGCTGAAGCAATCCTGAAACAATCAGCCATTGAAAACCCAATGAGGGTAGCTATGAGTTGGCACCTAAGAACAACAACAACAACATTTTCATATTCTCTATTTCATTTATTTCCTTTCTAGACTTTATTTCCTTCTACTACTTGCTTCTGCTTCGGTTTGGCCCTCCTCTTTCTCTTTCTCCTCTACCTCATTCTCTTCCTCTTCTTCTTCCTTCTCTTCCTTCTTGTGTTTCTTAAAATGAATAATTAGGACACTTATTTATTTGAAGCATATCTTTTTTTTAAGTATAGGCATTTAGAGCCATAAATTTCTAAGTATTATTTAACTCCATCCTGGAAATTCTGGTCTGCTGTATTTTTGTTTACATTCATTTAAAAATATTTTCTAATTTGTGATTTCTTCTTTGACCAGTTGGTCATTACTAGTAAATTGATTAGTCTTCATATATATTGTGATTTTCTTAGGTTTCCTTCTGCGGTTGATTCTTAATTTCATTCCATTGTGGTCAGGGCACATGATTTGTGTGATTTGAATCCTTTTATAGTTATTGAGGCATGTTTTATGGGTTGACATATGCCTTATACTAGAAAATGTTTCATTGTACACTTGAGAAGACTGTATGTTCTGCTGTTGTTGCATGGATCATTTTATACATGGCCCTTAAGGAAAAACTTTAGACCAATTAAACTTAGCAGAATTTATTGGAGCAAAGAACAATCCATGTGTTGGATGGCACTCAGAACCTGAAGAAATTCAATGAGGTTTACGAGACCAAATATGAAAGCAAGGCAGAGGAATCACTTGGTTGGCTATAGCTAGACACCTGCCGCATTTGGCTACGGTGGGACAAGATATCTGATCATGATTTGATTAATTGTCTGCCTCCTGTTGTCTGAAGCTTGGCTGTTTGAGATTGGCTGAACCCCTACTATTAAGTTAGGTTTTAATTTGTTCACATTCCAAGGTAGCTTGCATTTATTACATTGGAATTTCAAGTCAGGAGAGAATTGTAGGCTCACAGTCTCCTACTGATTTAATCTAACAGATGTAGGTGGAGTTGTTGAAGTCTCCTGTTTCATCCTTGATCTGTTTGTTCTGTCCATTATTAAAGTTCTCATCAGTTGTTAAATGTTGTATTTATTTCTCTCTTTAATTCTGTCAGCTTTGTTTTTGTGTACTTTGGAGCTCTTTCAGTAGGTTTGTGCAGGATTATGATAGTTGTATGTTCCTGATGGGTTATTTTTTTCATCCTTACTAAATGTCCTTTGTCTCTAGTACTAATTTTTATCTTTTTATTTTTTTTGTGGTACTGTGGATTGAACCCAGGGCCTCGCACCTGCATGCTTAGCAAGTTCTGGACCACTGAGCTGAAACTCCAGCCCATTTTTTTTTCTTTTACTGTTTTGAGACAGGGTTTTGCAAAGTTACGCAGACTGCCTCTGGTATTGAACTTGCGATCCTCCTGCCCCCACCTCCTGAGCCGCTGGGATTACAGGTATGTGCCACTGTGCTGGGTTTACTAATTTTTATCTTAATGTGTAATTTGATATTAGAATAGCACTCTAACTTTGTTGGATACTGCTTATATGGCATAACTTTTTCTCCATTTTTAACATTCAACTTATTTTTGTCTTTTCTGTATCCATGAGTTAATTTTTTCCCCTTTATTGTATCTTTCCTCTTTATTCTGTTTTTATGGTAAATTGCATCTATTGATTTTTGGAGTGTAAAATTGATTTTATGTTCATAATATAAATCCTGCCAGTTCATGTCAAATTATCCTGATTATTTTTAGATTTAATGTGCTCATATGTTATAGAGAATTATTGCATCTCCATAGTTTTCTAGTGTCAGGGTAATGCTGGCTTCTTCAAAGGGATTAAGTATTACCACTCCTCTGTTTTCCAAAAGTGTTTATTTAAGATTGGTATTATTTCTTTTGTAAAGGTTTGATAGAATTCATCAGTGAAGACATTTAAATCTGGAGTGCCTCTCAAGAATGCTTTTTTGTTTTCTTTTGTGGTATTGGAGGTTGAACCCAGGCCTCTTGCATGCTAGACAAGCACTCTACCACTGAGCTGTACTGTCAGTCCCTTTATTTATGTTTTATTTTGAGACAAGATCTCACTAAGCTGCACAGGTTGCCTCTGGTCTCCAACCTGCCATCCTCCTGCCTCTGCCTCCTGAGTCACTGGGCTGACAGGCATGTGCCATGGTACCCAGCTTCAAGAATGCTTTCAATAGAAAACTTATTCCCCTTAAGAGATATGCAACTATTTTGATTTTGTCTTTCTACTTATATCAGTGTTAGTAGATTTCCCGTTTTGGGTTCTCTGCATTTGTTGTCACATTTGTCATCTGTTGTTCATAATATTCTATTGTCTGCCAGTATTGTCTGCAGAGAATGGTCAGTGTCATCTATTTTGTTTTAGATATTTTTATCTATTTTTTTCTTGCTCAGTCTAGGTAGATGTTTATCAACTGTATTGATCTTTTGAAACAACTTATGGTTTTATTGATTTTTCTTTATCACTTGTTTGCTTTTCATTTCATAGATGTACACTTTTTATTACTTCTTTGTGCTTTGGGTTTCAGTTCTTATTTGCCTAGCTGCTTAAGTTGGAGAGTAAGATAACTGGATTGGGAGATTTAAAGAATTATTAATATAAACATTTCATGTTGTAAAATAAGCACTGCTTTATTTGCATCTTTTAAGTTTTGATATGCAGTGCTTCATTAATTTTGAAATATATTATAATTCCCTTTATTGATTTCTTTTTGTAAAAATAGGCTACTTTTTTTTTTCCGGTACTGGGGGTTGAACCCAGGGCCTTGCGCCTGCATGCTCCGCAAGTGCTGGACCACTGAGCTGCACCCCCAGCCCATTTTTTATTTTTTGAGAAAGGGTCTCATTAAGTTACGCAGACTACCTCTGGTCTCGAACTTGTGATCCTTTTGCCTCCGCCTCCCAATCCGCTGGGATTATAGGCATGCGCCACTGCACCTGGCTAAAAACAGGCTACTTCGAAATGGGTTACTTTTCCAGATATTTGGGTTTTTCCTGACTATCTTTCTGTTTTTGGATTTTAGTTGCATTGTAATAGTCAGAGAAAATTAACTGTATGATTTCTGTCCTTTGAAACATATATTGAAATTTCTTTTATGGCCCAGAATATGGTCTGTATTAGTGAATTAGAGAAAAATCTCTAAATTCTGTTGTTGTTTGATTGTTGTTGTTGTTAGGTGTTGTTGAGTCAGGTCTGACTCATAGCAACCCTATGTACAACAGAATGAAACACTTCCCGATTCTGTGGTAGGCAGATGATCATTTTATGTTTAAACCCATTGTTGCAGACATTGTGTCAGTCCATCTAGTTGAGGGCATTCCTTTTTTCATTGATCTGACACTCTCTCAAACATGATGTCCTTCTCCAGGGATTGGTCCCTCCTGACAACATGTCCAAAATACGTAAGGTGCAGCCTGATCATCCTTGCTTCCAAAGAGCACTCTGGTTATACTTCCTCTAGGACACTTCTGTTGATTCTTTTGGCAGTCCATGGTATATTCAATATTCTTCTCTAGCACCATAATTCAAAAGCATCAATTCTTCTCCTGTCTCCTTTATTCAATGTCCAGCTTTCACAACTATATGATGTTACTGGAAACACCATGGCATGAGTCAGGTGCACCCTCGTCTTCAATGTGACATCTTTACTTTTCAACACTTTAAAAAGGTCTTTTGCAACAGCCTTTCCCAGTGCAATGTGTCTTTTGATTTCTTGACTGCTATTTCAGTGGGTGTTGATTGTAGAATCAAGAAAAGCAAAATCTTAGACAACCTCAATCTTTTCTTTGTTTATGGTGAAGTTGCATAAAGACCAATTGTAAGGGTTTTTGTTTTGTTGATGTTGAGGAGCAATCCATACTGAATGTTGTGTTCTTTGATTTTTATCAGTAAATGTTTCAAATTCTCTTTACTTTCAGTAAGTAGAGTGTGTCATCTTCATAATGCAGGTTGTTAATGAGTCTTCCTTTAATCACCATGCTGCGTTCTTCTTCATACAGTACAGCTTCTTGGATTATTGCTCAGTAGATAGATTGAAGACATACAGTGAAAGATACAGCCCTGACACACACCTTTCTTGACTTTAAACTAGGCACTATTTCTTTATTTTGTTCTATTGACTACTTCCTCATTCATGTACAGATTCCTCTTAAGTACAATTAAGTGCTCTGATATTCCCATTTTTCACAATGTTATCTGTAATTTGTTATGATCCACTTAGTCAGATGCCTTTGCATAAAGTCAATAAAACATAGATAGACATCTTTCTGGTATTCTCTGCTTTTGGCTAATATCCATCTTGATACCAGCAATAACATCCCTGGTTCTACACACTTTTCTGAATCCAGCTTGATTTTTTGGCAGTTCCCTGTCTATATGCTGCTATGGTTGCTTTGGAATGTTCTCTACCAAAATTTTCCTTGTGGGTGTTAGTAATGATATCATTTGATAATTTCTATATTTGGCTGGATCCCCTTTCTGGGGATAGGCACAAATATGGATCTCTTCCAGTCAGTTGTCCAGGTAGCTGTCTTCCAAATCTCTTGACATAAACAAGTGAGCACCTCCAATGCTGCATCTGTTTGTTGAAACATCTCTATTGGTATTCCTTCAATTACTGGAGCTTATGTTTTGCCAGTTCTTTTAAGGCATCTTCCACTTCATCCTTCAGTACCATTGGTTCCTGATCATATACAACCTGTTGAAATGGTTGGTTACTTAATTGGTTAGTCATCTACCAGCTCTTTTTGGTATAATGGCTCTGTGTATTCCTTCCATCTTCTTTTCATGCTTTCTATGTTGTTTAATAATTTTCCAGTAGAATCCTCTACTATTGCCACTCAGGGCTTGAATTTTATTAGGATTTGAGAAATTGAATCTTTTATGATAAAAGGTCCCTCTTTATCACAAGGAGTAGTGGTACTCCTTGTTCTTAAAGTCTACTTTGATATGAATATAGCCACTCAAGTTTTCTTATTATTAATATTTGTATTACATATAATTCTCTATTATTTTACAATGTAAGACTCTTTCAAAAGTTTACTTCTCTTCACCCTTGGTTTTATGCTGTTGTTGTAATGCATGTTAGAAGTGTGTGATGCATGGTTCTTATTTTTTTCCAAATAATTTTCTTCTAAAGAATGAAAACACAAAAAAAGGTTTTTCTTTACACAGATTGCTATCATTAAAGCTATTCTAAATTCTTTTGAGTAGATCCAAGTTTCCGTATAATATCATTTTCTTTTTGTCCAAAGGACTTCCCTTAACATTCCCTATAGTGGAGATTTCCTCATAAGTTTTTGCTTATCTGAAAGCATTATAAATTACTCTTCACTTTTGAAAGATGTTTTCACTGGCAGTAGAATAACATTTTTTCCCCAGCACCTTAAAGATGCTTTATTGCTTTTTGTCTTACACTGTCTGTGATATAAAATTGGCAGTGATTCTTATCTTTGTTTTTCTGAATGCAGTGTGCCATTTTTTCCCAGAACTCCTTCTAATCTTTTTCTTTTTGTCGCTGGTTTGCAGCAATTTGATCATGATGTGTCTTGATAATGTTTTCTTTGTTTTTAGATAGCTTTGCAGTTGAACTTTTTGACTGTGGGTGTTTATAGTTTTTATCAAATTTGAATAAAATTTCCATTACTATTTTCTTAAACGCTATTTTCTGTTCCCTCTTTTCCTGCTTAAGTTCCATTTATATTAAACTACTTGATACTGTCCTTATGTTATTGGGGCTCTGACAATTTTTTTCTGTCTCATGTCTCTTTCTGCTTAAGTTTGAGTAGCTCTTCTTGCTGTGTTTTCAGATCACACTGATTTTTCTCCCTGTGATATCTAAGCTGTTATTATGTACGTGCAGAAAATTTTTCATTTCAGAGTCATTTTCAGTTCCAGAAAGTCCCTTTGAGCTTTTTATTTCTTTAACTTCTCTCCTAATTACTTTCATGTGTTTATTTATTTTGTAAATAAACACTTATATTAGCTACTCTATAGTGCTTTTCTGCTAATTCCAATATTTTTGTCATTTCTGGGACAAAAACACTCTTGCCAGTGTACGGGAATATTACTGCAATTTGTGGAAAACCTCTCTATCATTTGGCAGTACATTTGGCTTTAAGTAACAGAATGGCAGTAATGTATAGAGACAGGGGCATTTATTTCATAAAAGTGTCTGAAGGTAAGCAATTGCTGATTCTAATTCAACAGCTCAATTATATAACGATTACTATTATTTCTTTTGTTGTTTTCCTTATGATGCTAATCTCATTGTTTCAAGAAAACTGTAAGCCTCCAGGCATCCCAATTGTATTGCAAGTAAGAAAACATCATGCCTGAAGTCATTTTCTCTCCCCCACTGCAAACAGTGGTTTCTTGAAAGCTCAACTCTATGGCTTTCCATGTTAACTGGCCAAGACAGGCTCACATGACGATTTTTGTGGACTAACCACTGTCAAATTGAATAAAATTACCCTGATCAGTTCAGGCCAGTGAGAATGCTTCTTCTTGGACTCCCAAATAAGTTTGGGGCTCCAAAAGCAGGGGCATGGATGGTGGGAAGGGACTGACAGGTTTGCCCCTCCTCTGCCAGGGAAATGTCACTATTATAATGGTGGTTGATCTTCATCTTACAGGAAATTTGGTGGGTTTCTCTTGTAGGAGAGTCAAGAACAATGTGGGCAATCTCTGGTATCTAGGTCTCAAGAAAGTTGAGGGTTAGAAGTAAATTGTGAGACTTTTGCATGTTCTAGTTTCTGTGGTCTTTCAAACGCACAGAGGCACGTTCGCTGCTGAGTTGTATACTTGTGGAAGTGTCTGGCAGCCCACAGGGGTGGGGAGGGTTGCAGTGAACTGAACAAAAATGGGAGCCTGAGTCACTGATAGAGTCAGTAGATTCTCATGTCTTGAAAACTTTTATGGTAAGCTATATGACCTGGAACAATTCAACGTCTATAAGCCTCAGTTTCTACACCAAAACTAGAAATAATAAGCCAGGTGCCATGGAGCACACCTGCAATCCCACCACTGGGGAAGTGGAGATGGGAAGATGGAGAGTTGGAGGACAGAGATAGCCTGTGCAACTTAGTGAGAGTCTATCTAAAATAAGAAAATAAAAGGGGGCTGGGGTGCAGCTGCATGGTACAGCACTTGCCTAGCCTGTGTGAGGCCCTGGGTTCAACCCCCCAGTACTGAAAAAAAATTAAAAATAATAATACATCTGTTGTAGAGGATTAGCAATTAATTGTCTGTATTATTGTTCCCAGTAAATCTAGGAATGGGGGAAATGAATGTGAGCAAAGTACCATGCATGTATGGAAATATTGAAAGACTCTATTGCCCTCTCCTCCCCCTCCTTGTGAGTGCTTGGAGCTCACTGACAACCCAATATGGCTTATTTGGTAACTTACAATGATTGTTTAAAGTCTCTGAAATGCTTGCTTAGAAGTTTCTGTGTAATTTAGCCTGCGTAGGTTTCAATTTCCTGACCTAGGCAGGTGGTTCCCAGACAAAGAAACCAGATAAAGGATTTCGAGAAACATTAACTACAAGAATGTACTGGCCATAGGTCATCGGGACCAGACGGTTGAAACTTTCCAGAATCCCGCCCTGAAAGTTTTTTTTTTTGAATTCCTCTAGACTTACCCAATCAGCACCCGCCCCGACTACTCTGTCCTTCTCCCACCAATTAATTCGAAACAAGTCTCCTTGTGACCTCCCACCATCCCCTAAAAATGTATAAAAACCCCAAGCCCCTCTCCTTCGGGGTCGCCTTCCTTCTCTTGCTAGGGAGACTCTATGGAGGGTTGACCCCGGTGCCGGAAATAAAGCCTCATGTTTATTGCATCGATCCGTGACTCAGTTTCTCTCTGGGGCCTCTCTTCTTGAAGATCCTTTTTGGGGTCCTACAATATTATAATGAGACCCACTAAGTTGTACATTAAAAATTACTAATAAAAAATAATTACTAATTAAAAAATCTAGGAATAATAATAATATAGCTGTGGTGTCCAGCTAAGAGTACCAGTTTTCAAGATCTTAGGTGTCAGGGCCATCATAAACCTTAAAAAGGTTTTGAGGGTCTCAGAGAGCTTTTGATTGCACTTATTGCTATTGCTATTCACCACATTAAATATTGCAACTGAGAAATACAAATGCACTAGTTCATTATAAGTAACAACAGAATGCATTGCATGTTAAAATGAGTAACATTTTAAATAAAAATAATATGTTTTCCACAACAAAAACGGTGAAAGCGTGGCACAGTTCTACAGTTTTTGCCTGTCTTTTCTGGTTTTGTAGATGAAGGCAAGGTTTTCTTATGTGTTTCTGAGTTTGATGTGTTGTAAGAGCACACCACTTTGGCTCTGGATAATGCTAGTGTATGCTCTTGAATGAGAGGGCACAAAAAGGCAAAAAATGTTTTTTTATTAGGTTGTAAACAGCTTTGCTTTCACATACATTCCTGAAATATCTCTCAGGGTTCTCGGGCCATATTCTGAGAACCATTGGTTGGGAAAAGAGGCTCTTTCTCTCCTGAGTAAGCATGGGCAAGGTATTATTAACATCCGTGCCTCAGTTTCTGCATATGCCAAATGGGGATAAGACGACTCCCTGCCTCCTTGGGCTGTGCTGAGGATTATGTAAGTTCTCCTAGTATGGTGAGGCATTTAGTAAATGAGCAAATTATTACTTTTTCTCTGAGAATGGACAATGGAATAAGTTTTCCTTCCCCTTTTTGTTTGGAGTAAAAGGCACCTTGAGAATATTTAGTTCAGGAAGTGGGAGAGACAAATCTCTGGGTTTATTGATAGAGCCTCAATACTTGTAGAAAAATGACCCCTTTGGGACGTAATCAGGAATACATATCATCCCCATCCTATAAGAAATCGTTTTCCCTGCCATTATCTTCCTTAATTGCTCAAATAAACTCTATGGCTTCAGCATGTTTATCAGCCGCATTTCACACATCAGGCAAGAGAAACTCAGAAGTTAAACAACTTGCCCAAAGTCAGAATTTCCAAAGTAAACCTTTATCTCCTGACTCCACATCCTGTGCCTTTGAAGTCTCCTCCTTGCCTCCCAGTTGTGATTTCTGCCCATTAATATGCATGCAGTGCACCTGCTGCCTGAGAGGTGGGTTTGCCTGCATCAGCGTTTGAAGTTAGTGCCTGAAACTTGTTTTTATTAAGGATGAAAATTCACTGAATAGACAGATGGACTGGAAGGCCTTCCCATTGCTTTGGAGATGAAAAATGCTGGGTAAGTGTTATTATCTGTGTGCTGGTAATTTGATCAAAGAAGCAATAACTATGCAGAACTGACCCTAGGAAAATGAGATCTGAAAAGGGAGCAGTGGCCATCAACTTTGGGCCAGAAGACTCCAGGCTTATTGAAATTTTGATTCAGGAAGTTTCTATGGGCTGAGGAGAAAAAGATCTGCCTGAGATATTAATAAATTCCACAGCTGAATCCAGTGCAGTGGGAGATGGCCAAGATATTTAAATTCAGGATCATTAGCAGAGAAGTGAAGATGAACCTGGTGACTTCTGGGAGAATCTTACAGATGAGATACTGGCGGAAAAAGGTAGAGATGCTAATGGTGGACTTTAAAAGCTCTTTAGACAGGCTAGTGCCTGGCACTATTAACAGTTACAGAAGTAGTAATGCTAATGATGCAACCACCTGACATAGACTGAGCATGTGCTCTGGGTCAGTTTCTGTACCAAATCTTTTTATGTATGTTTGTATGTATTTATATTTTGCAGTTTTGGGGATTGGAACCAGGGCCTCACATATGCTAGGCAAGTGCTCTACCCTTGAGCTATACACCCAGGCCCTGTACCAGAGAGTTTACATGCTCCATTTCACTTACCTTCCTTAAGAACCCTATGAAGGAAGTTGTTTTTATTACTTACATTTTATAGGCAAGAAAGATTCAAGGATGTCAAATAATTTTCACATGATAACAGAGCTATTGTGTGGTAGGGAATTCAAGTCAGCTCTGATATCCGTATCCAAGCTTCTTGGATTACTATCTCCCTAAGACCTTTTGATCTCACTGGAAGATAAAATGGACAATATTTATTACCATGAATAAGAACATTTGGTAACCAAAGCAACTTTGAGCCCCCTTGTTGTTGTTATTGTTGGGTGCCATCAAGTCGTTATCTGACTCATAGCCACCTTATGTACAATAGGTGAAACAGTATTATTACTGCTTCTGTGCTATTTGTAGGGTTTCCAATGGCAGATTATTTTGGGGGTGGGGTGGGTTGCTGGGTCCTTGTCCCAAGCCCACAGCCCATGGTGTTCCCAGGTGGTCTCCCATCCAAGTACTAACCAGGCTCAACCCTCTTAGCTTCCAAGATCTGATGGGATCAGATGCCACAGTGGTACAGCTGCAGGCCTGAGCTACCTTAGGATATCTTTAATCTTTGGGTATGTACCCATTAGGGTCCCAAACACGAATGAATTCCTATTATTTCTGATACCTGCTGTTGATCCTGATACTTTCTGCACTAACATTCAATCCCTTCAAGGGAAATTCTCTCTGGAAGACAGTGAAGAAGAAACTGTCCTTGGAGTCATAGCATTGTCCAACGTCATTATCCAGAACCTCTGTGTGCAAAACATGTGAGTGATATCAGGCAAATCCCAAATGGGCTTCATTCTACTCCCTCAGGAAGCTCAAAATCCATGTGGGAAATTACATTTATCCATAAGTAATAAGTTTGAGAGTGTTGCCTGTATTAGGAATGGAACTAAACTAAGTGGGAAGGAAATTCAGAGGCAGAAGGAGAAAAACACTGAGAAACGGTGTTCTGTGAAGTGAAGCCTAGGTGGGATTGCTGGGGGACTGGATGGAAGGGAGAGACTCAGAGAGGGATCAGCAATCTTTGCCCATAGGCCAGGACAAGCCCATTGTCTTGTCTGACTTTGCGTTCAATCTTCTATATTTGTCGTGCCTTGAATTGCTGAGAAAGATCAAGTGCATCATCAAATGCCCACAATGACTCCAAGGGATCTGAAGATTAGAAACTGAGGCTTAAAGACATGTGTAGGGACACTTGTCCAAGATTACATGGTGAGTAAGTGGCAGGTCTAGAATTTAGATTGAGGTGTTTTGGATCCAAATCAGCTTTCTTTCCCCTCCAATGAGGTTACCTTTCATTCCGATTCTGTCCCCCTTGGCTTCTGCCCTGATCCTGGGAACTCTGCTCCAAAGGCTCCTCACTGAGGTGCATCTTCTAGACTTGCTTTTCCCTCAGTCCTTTGATTGACACAGGTGCAGGGAGGAAAGTTCCAAGTGAGTTCTGGCTGTGGTTACGGCATCAGGGCCTGGACTGGATATGCATGGCTTAAGGCAAGCGCAGGGGCCTCCCCGCCTCCACTCTGACCTTAGAATGTACATCATTCTCCACATGGAGGCAGACTGGGTTCCAGCCCCTTCCCTCTTTCCTTTCCACCTTCGGTCCACCACATCCCCCAGCACACGGGCTTCCACCCGGGCCTTGGGGCTGCGCGGTTGAGGCGGACTGAATGGCAGCGGGCTCTGGCCATCAGTGTGTGCGGATAGAAGTACTGAAGCCCTTTCTGCCTTTTCATGGCCACCGAGCACCGTTGCTCCTTTCACAGAATCATTCACGTAACAGTGTGTCATGTGGCAATGTTTAGCACCAAGCCAAGACCAGTAAAAGAGGAGTTTAGTTGGCTCCTTTTGGCTTATGCTTGTTGTTGTTGTTAGGTGCTGTCAAGTAGGGTCCGACTCATAGCGAACCTATGTACAGTAGATCGGAACACTTCCCAATTCTGTGCCTGACACATGATCTTATTTATGTTTAAGCCCATTGTTGCAGACACTGCGTCAATCCATCTGGTGGAGGGTTTTCCTCTTTTGCATTGACCTGCCACTCTCCCAAACATGATGTCCTTCTCCAGGGATTGAGCTCTCCTGACTACATGTCCGAAATATGTAAGACGCAGTCTGGCCATTCTTGCTTCCAAGGAGCACTCTGGTTGCACTTCTTCTGGACAGATTTGTTGGTTCTTTTGGCAGTCCATGGTATATTCAATAGACGTCTCCAGCACCATAATTCAAAAGCATCAATTCCGCATATTCCACCAACAGAGCTCTTCTGGCAGCTGGAGAGATGATTCAGACAAACTGGTCAGTGATGAGGAATTGCTTATGATAGAAGCACAGCCCATGAGAATCTCTATTCCAGGGAGTCTGCAGAGGCAAGCTTTTAGCAACTTTGAATGGCCGTAGTGCCCATGAGAGACATTTACCAGAGGATGGTGCACCAGGTAGAGTGTTGGTAGCTGTGCCAGAACTCCCACACAACATGGCTTTCATAATCAAAAGATATCTCATTGGGCTGGAAGGTCCAAATTAAGATAGGTTCTGGCATAGGACAGAGTGATCTGCCCCTCTAAAATTCTCAAAGCTTTTTGTTCCTTGTGTGTGATTGTTTTTTTTTTCCCTCCTCTAGCTGACTCCATTCAAGACCTGTACATTCTTCCATGGTCAGGTATGGAAAGAGAGACAAAGGGGGAAGGAGGAGGAGGGGGAAAGAAGAGGAGGAGGTAGGGGAGGAGTAGGAGGAGGGGTGGAGAGGAAGAGGAGGAATAGTGGAGAAGAGAGGCAGAGACAGCTAAGAAAGAGAGTGGGAAACCCCTACCATAAGCAGACATTTTTCCCCCTTTATTTATAAATGTTGTTGGGGTACAGAGTAATAAGACTTTTGTTATATCTATTCATTATAAAGATTCAGCATTGTTGTTGTTAGGTGCCATCCAGTCAGGTCTGACTCATAACGACTCTTTGTACAACAGAACAGAACACTGCCAGGATACTGTGCCATGCAAGGCACTGTTGTCAGTGCTTCTCTGATATTCATAGGGTTTGCGATGGCTGATTATTTTTGGGAGTGGGTTGCCAGGTCCTTCTCCCAAGCCTACAGCACCCAGTATTCCCAGGCTGTCTCCTATCCAAGGACTGACCAGGTCTGACTCTGCTTAGCTTCCAAGATCTGATGAGATTAGATGCTAGGGTGGTATGGCTTTAGACTCCCAAGCAGACCTGTGAGGCCCCCTTAAGTCATTTGCCAACCTCTAGAGACACCAGACAGTCAGAAGAACATCAGGTGCCATTTGGTGTGACCTATCAGGATCCGAGGCTGGTACTGGGATGCATACCTTTATAAAACTGGATTTCTATAGGTGTGAATGCTAGGTATGCAGCCCCCTGTCAGCTCCTTACTACTAAGTGCCTTGTGCTATGTAAGGATCTTGCAGGTACTTGGGGCCATTAGAGGTCCTTCTGCATCGTTGTTCAGGTCCACAAGTGGCAATGGAAAAGAGGAAGGGAATGGAGCTTTCTTCTGCATGTGTATTTACTTGTAATGTAACATGTGATTTGATATATATGTTAATATATGTAGTGGGCTTTTTTTGTTGTTGTTCAGAAAGGAATATAGTATAGCAGTCTCTAGGGGAAACTAAGTATTTTTCCTAGTGAGTGAACTATGAAGGAAATTTCCATAGGACTTTTTCATGCAAACCACATTCAAATTCACCACCAAATGATAGAGCAAAATTTCTAATAAGAACCTCACATTCTGCAAAAACTGTGATGTGTTTGATTAGACTGTTTCATGCAGCGTCCGTGGATAGCCCCCTGGAGCATAAGATGAAAGCATAGCTCAGAGTGGCGACTCTGGTTAGAGTGAAGGAAGTGGGGTCCAGCTGCAGCTTTGTGGGGTAGAGAACAGGATCCAAGTCAGAGGACCATGTGAGTTTTCCTTCAAATATTTTCATTCAAGTCTGCTAGCAACAGAGGACAGAGAGTTTATAGGTGGTGCGGGTTTAGAGAACAGTGGGATGAGTGGATCTGGCTGAACAGAATGACACCATTTTAAAGTCTGGTATTTTAAGTTAAGAATTCACATACACTTTGCCTCTTACTCCTCAGTGAAGCCCTACAAGCTTTAATATAAAGATGAGGCTTTGCCACAAATCTCTAAGTCAGTGGTTCGGGAGGCTGCATCATATTCAAGCAATGGTTTGCCAGAGCCTGACATGTGGAGGAACTCCCTTGGCAATTTCCTCAAACTAAGCTACTCTATGGGAGAAGGACATGGCAATCCACTCCCAAAGCAGTCCCGAAACAGCCATTGAAAACCCTATGAGGGTCGCTATGAGTCGGATCCTGACTCGAGGGCACCTAACAACAACAAGCTACTCTACTGCCGTGGTCCAAGCCGGGTGAAAGGGAGAGCTGAGGATGAAGGAGATGAAGAGGCCAAGACTGATGGTCTTGAGCAAAAGTTTATTCTTTATACTCATGCTTATATAGTAACTCAAGGAGATACTAAAAATAGCTCACAAAGGTAACTGCAGTACAATGGACTTTGTAACAGTCATAAAGTTTACAATCAGCTTAGTTAGCCCCCAGCAACAGATTAATCCTAAAGAGACAATCAAGGAACAAAGTTCAGATCTATACTCATGTTAATATAGTAACTAAAGAGACAATCAAGGAACAAAGTTCAGATCTATACTCATGTTAATATAGTAACTCAAGGACAATCAAGGAACAAAGTTCAACAGAGCCTCTGATGTGCTGTTTCCTCATTCCACAGGTAGCAGAGCTTCATGCTATGGTCCGTTTGTCACATAGTCATTTAGGCAGGCATTGCCTTTTAACTCATGTCGGGCCTATGGCTCCTGACACTCTACAACTGCCACCACCTTTTCCTCTGGTGGTATGCAAAATTTCTACTTTTTGTAAGGCTTGTTGTTGTTGTTGTTGTTTGGTACTTGTTGTTCGGTATCCGACTCATAGTGACTCTACATACAACAGGCAAAACACTATTGTCAGTGCTTCTCTGCCGTTCATAGGGTTTTCAATGGTGGATTGATTTTTGGGAGTGGGTTGCTGGGTCCTTCTCCCAGGCCTACAGCACCTGGTGTTCCCAGGCAGTCTCCCATCCAAGTACTAGCTAGGCCCGACCCTGCTAAGCTTCCGAGATCTGATGGGATCAGATGCCACAGGGCTACGGCTGCAGGCTTTGTAAAGTTTAGTATCTTTGAAATAGACTAAAGTTTAAAACTAAATACATCTTTTAATCTCATGCCAAGCTCTAGTATCAATGGGATGACAAATTCCAAGTCATATTATTCAATATCTTGTGGTCATTAAGATTAACACAAAATATTAAAATATTTTCCCATTAGGAAATACTTCATTCCTTAATTAAGGAGCATAGACTCAGTCAGAGCAGTTGTTCTCAGTCTGTACCCCATATAGAAATTACTGAGCGAGCTTGTGAGTTATATACTCCCTGTTCCTAGTCTCAGGGGATATGATTCATAGGCCTTAGGTGGGCCTAAAAATCTGCATTGACTCCAGACAATTGTGATGTTAGATGGGTTCTGGAAAAAAATATGAAGAACCCTGACCTAGGAGAAAAGGTGGGTGTCTTGTCTTTTAAATGATATTCCCATAAATCTTCCCCATCATGCCTTTTTTTTTGGGGGGGGGACAGCCAGATTTTTAACAGGAGCTAAATAGTACATGGGCTGGGATTTAGCTCAGTTGGTAGAGCATTGCGCTGTAATCTCTGAGGACCCTGTAATCTCTGAGGACCCGAGTTCAATTCCCAGCACTGCAAAAATGGGAGAAGGACCTGGCAATCCACTCCCAAGGCAATCCTGAAGCACTCAGCCATTGAAAACCCTATGAGGGTCACTATGAGTCGGATACCGACTCAATGGCACCTAACAACAACAACAAATAGTACATGGGCTGGGATTTAGCTCAGTTGGTAGAGCACCGCTCGGCAGTCTCTGAGGTCCCGCGTTTGATTCCCAGAACTGCAAAAATGGGAGAAAGACATGGCAATCCACTCCAGAGGCGGTCCTGAAACAATCAGCCACTGAAAACCCAATGACAGTGGCTATGAGTTGGACACGACTCGACAGCACCTAACAACAAAAACAAATAGTACACCATCTATTTATTTATTTATTTATTTATTTATTTATTTATTTATTTATTTATCATTTGCAGTGCTGGAGATTA
The DNA here is from genome assembly GCA_007922755.1 of Pedetes capensis. Taxonomy (NCBI): domain Eukaryota; kingdom Metazoa; phylum Chordata; class Mammalia; order Rodentia; family Pedetidae; genus Pedetes; species Pedetes capensis. The sequence goes on from VMDO01013440.1 coordinate 39,682, forward strand.
AGTTCAGGGATTCATGCATGCTAGACAAGTGCTCTTCCCTTGAGCTATAACCCCCTGCCCAGTGATAGACAACTTACACAACAGCAAGAATCACAGTTAGCATTTTCTGAAACAACCACTCTGTGCCAGACACAGCTGGTGAGAACATGTTCCCTCACGTTTTGCATCATTTAATCCTCAGATTGGCCCTAAAAGGTAAATTCTGTTATTTTACTTATTGTTGTACAGACGAGACAGCTGAGGTTCAGAGAGAAGCCCGGGCTGACACAGATGAAAAGAGGTGACGTGGAACTCCGGCTCAGTCAGCTCCTCTGCGTGCCTAGCCCCCAGGATCCTCCTCGCCCCTCACTGCCTTTCCATTTCATGGGAGCTTTAGCGATCCTCTTTTGCAGGCGGCCTCTGCTGCTGGCGTCTGTGACCCTGTGATCTTGCTGTTGATTCTGGTTCTCAGATCTGCATATCACATATCTTTCTTCTCTGTGCAGTTGGTCGGACTTTTATCTCTTTTCGGGCAGGAAATCTGTTTTTCAGTTGTTTATTCTTCCTGCCTCTGTAGTTTATACTATAAAGGCTGTACTGTGCAGTAGTCAGTATTTCTCAAGAGATATAAAGGCAAACTTCTGAAATTCCCTCAAATGCAATCAACCAGCCGAATCCTCAAACCCTAGAAGAGTAGCTTTTCAAATCTGAGGATTTGGCTCTTTATTCTGAACCGTCTCCTGCCCATGAGTTTTCTCCATACAAAAGGCTCTTGTTCCTTACGTCTCTCAAAATGTTACTGCTCAGCTTTTAAGGTGTCACCTTTTTGAGAGACCTTCCCTTTTCCTCATGGTTGATAGCAGGTGCCCCTCTTCTGTGCTACCCTAATGCCTTCTGCATGTTCCTGTCATTGTTTCTCCCATTCTATGACAATTTTCCATTTATCTGCTATCTCCCAATATATGACAATTATCCATTTACCTGCTATCTCCCAACATAGTATAATCACCTTGAAGACAAAGGTGATGCTTTTTAAATTATTTATATTTCCAGGGCTCAGCACAGTGCCTTGAATACTGTTTTTGCTATTGTTGTTGGGTGCTGTTGAGTCGGGTCCAACTCATAGTGACCCTATGTATAATAGAACAAAGCACTTCTGAACACGTGCCATGCACAGTCTTTTTATCTTTGAACCCTTTGTTGCTGTCATTATGTTTCTTCTCATTTTGAGTTGTGCCACACCAGCAAATGGAGACCTAGAGACTTTACTCTGTTCTTGTCATTAAGGTCACCTCTACTTTGAGGAGGGCTGGGATTTAGCTCAGTGGGTAGAGCGCTGTGCTGCAGTCTCTGAGGTCCCGAGTTCAATTCCCAGCACCGCAAAAATGGGAGAAGGACCTGGCAATCCACTCCCAAGGCAATCCCGAAACAGTCAGCCACTGAAAACCCTATGAGGGTCACTATGAGTAGGATACCAACTTGATGGCACCTAACAACAACAACTACTTTGAGGAGGCAATTCTTCTCCAGTCATTTCTTGAATGCCTTCCAGCCTTCCACTTTCTGGCTCTGTGTTTGAGTTTTTCTCTGCTATTTGTAGGATTTTGAATGGCTAATTGTTTAGGGAGGCTCGGGATATAGCTCAGTGGTAGAGTGTTTGCCTAGCATTCACAAGGCCATGGGTTCAATCCCCAGCATGGAAAGAAAACTGAATCTACCCATATCTGTGGATATAATATGGTTCTCTTGGCCTGCAGCCATAACCCTGTGGCATCCAATCCTGTCAGAACCCAGAAGCCAAGCCAGGTTGGGCCTGATTAGTCCTTGGATGGGAGACCACCTGGGAACATGGGTGCTGTAGGCTTGGGAGACAGACCCAGCAACCCACTCCCAAAAATCAATCTGCCATTGAAAACCCTATGAACAGCAGAGAAGTACTGATAATAGTGTTTCACCTGTTGTACATAGGGTCACTATGAGTCGGATACCAACTAGATGGCACCTAACAATATCAACAACAACAAAATTGTTTTGGGAGTAGGCTGCCGGGTCCTTCTCCCTAGACTGTCTTAGTCTAGAGGCTCAACTGAAAGTTGTCCACCATGGGTGGCCCTGCTGGTATCTGAAGTAACTGGCGGCATAGCTTTCAGCATCACAGCAATATACAAGCCCCCCACCCCAGCATGATGTGCTGGCAAGGATGTAGGAGTTTACACACTATAGCCGCTACAAAATGTATTGTTTATTGATTCAGTAACCCATGCAGCCTCTTGATCAGTTTGCTTCAGTGACCATCTCTTTAGTATCTACTGCATGGTCAACTAGTTTTCAAGCCTGTTCTACCTTTTAAACTAACCATCAAGTCCATGAAGTCACTGGCAATGCTAAATCACTTTATTTTCCCTTAACACTCTGTGCAGAGCGAGGTAGACATAAATACCTGTTTAGTTGATGCTAAAAATCACGTCTTTCTTTTTAAAAGAAATCGAGTGCATGCAATTTGCAGTGGCATTCTAATTTGGTTCTTTGGTAGGTCATGCTGACTTTGCTGCATCATGAGTCCTCATTGGTATTTAGTTATTAGATATTTGTCAGGCCTCCTGGACTTATGGCTATGTTTATTTTAAGCCACTCTGTTCAGCACCTCCAAAAGTGGTTTGTGCTAGAGGGAAATTTAATAAGCATTGAATAATGATCAGATATTGGCTGTTTTCCACCAAGGGAGCTCTCTAATCATCCCCTGGTCTGTCCCTGTGAACTTGCCTGAATGACAGAGGACATGCTGTGCATTTCTCATATGTCCCTGTTGCTTTGCATTTAGTCATGGAAAAACACTGTTAAGAAATGAAGCTAATTGGCTGGAGGCCGTTGAACTAGTTACTTTCCTTATGTGGAACCTATTTTCCTCATCTGTTAAAAAGGGAGGAAGACTGTGACCTCGGAGTTCTCTCCATGCTGTGTCTGTTTCTATATTGTGAATCTACGCTCTTGGAGAAGGGAATGGGGTGCAGGAAGAGGACAGACAGTGAGAGGTACAGCCTTGCTGAGGAATGCTGTTGTGCAGTGAAAACCAGCTGAGAGTCCAGAGTTCACTGAGGAGCAATACAGGGGCCAGAGGGGCTAAGAGTTTTGGTGAGTTGACATCCAGTCACTTTCACAAAACCTTTATGACAATCCCAGGAGAGATTTAATTATTTTATCCTCCTTATTTGGAAAACCAAGAAACAAATTCAGTAAGATCAAATATTGTGCACAAAGCCACTCAGCTAGAATATGGCAGATTAGAACCTGCCTCGAGAGCTAAATTCATGTTCTTCCACTCTGCTTTTCAATTCCCAGCACTTGGCAATAGTCTTCCATCTTTATTTAAACAATAGCATGATTTTAGTGCCTGTCATTAGAAGTGTCTAGGAGCATCATTGATGCTCTGGGCCACCAGAGTCCCATTTAGTGCAATGAAGCAGATATCTTTTCATACAAATAATTTATTTGTCATAAAGTTTTCTGCTTGAGCACCCAAAGTGAATCAGGCTAATATATTGTTTTACACTAATGAGGTAGTTGGAACTTGGTGTATTTAAGGTTTATGAAATTTCAGCCTAGCATCTAAACCTTCTACTCATTTTCTAGTGGATTTCAAGTAAAATGTAACCTAAATTATTCTTATTCATTTACACATTATGTTAATTTTTTGTCACTGTGATGGAATACAGTGTCACTGTGAGAGAAATACTTTAAAAGGAGGAAGGATTTATTTTGTCTTCTGGTTTCAGAGGTTACTGTCCATGGCTGGCCAGCTTCATTGTTTCTGGGCCTGTGGTAAGGCAGAACAGCATGGCAGTAGGGCTGATGGAACAGAGTACCTCACTTCATGACAGCCAGGAAACAGGGAGAGAGAGAGAGAGAGAGAGAGAGAGAGAGAGAGAGAGAGAGAGAGAGAGAGAGAGAGAGAGAGAGGGAGAGGGAGAGGGAGAGAGAGAGAGAGAGAGACAGACAGACAGACAGACAGACAGAGGAAGGGTATAAGGATAAGTAAGGATAAGATATATCCTTCAAAGCCATGCCCTCAGTGATTTTCTTCCTCCAGCCAGGCCCCATGACCCAAGAGCCCATCCATTGTGAACTCATCTATGCATTAACCCACTGATGGAACTGGCACCCTCATGATCCAATCCCTCTATAGTACCACCAGTTGGGAACAAAATCTTCACGATGTAAGCCTTTTTAGAGGATGCTTCAAACTCGTACCAAAAGTTGCCATTAGCACATGGCCTTTGGGGGACATATAAGATCCAAACCATAACAGTACCCTAGATTGGGTAATTTGTAATGAGTAGAAATGTATTTGCCTCATGGATCTGGAGGCTGGGAGGTCCAACATCATGGCACCTGCATCTGTTGAGGGCTTCCTACTATATTGTTCAATAGTGGAAGATAGTAGAAGAAAAAAGCCTAGAGGGAGAGAGCAAGAAGGGGTTGATTTGTTTTTATAACAAGCCCAGTCATGATAACTAACCACTCCTGTGATGACAAATGTAATCACCTCTCATCAGGTCCTACCCTCCCATCACTGTTGCATGGAGGATCAAGTTTCCAATGCATAAATGTTGGGGTCATTGAAATCATAGCAGATGTCAAGGGTAAAGGATTTTATACCATGGACAAGTTTGGCATTTAGGGTAAAGCCTTTAACTTCTCCAGTCAGCTTCCAATCTAGGCAAATGCAATCCTTAACCTCTAAAGCAATTTTATATTGGAGAAATCCAGAGGGATAACAGGGTTCTAATGGAAGTTGTCAACAAAATTGAAAAGTAAGAAAGAAGCCAAATTTTAACATACAGAACTTGAGAGGTCCCTAACTACAAATAACTGAGGCATAAAACTTGAGATTTCAAACAACTTTAATCCACCAGCGAATCTGTCCTTTGATAGAATGTAAAATCTAGGCTGAGAAATGTGTGCCAAAGGGTTTCAGTACACTAATTCCAGGATTGAGTTTTCTAAAGATGCTGACCAGCATTCAAAAAAGAAATAGCAGGGAAGGGACCAGAGGAAAAGAAAGGGGAAAAGTGGAAAGGAGGAAGAAGGAAGGGGAGAGAGGGAGGGAGAGAGCAGTGTTTAGAGTCTAAATGACTTAGAGCTGAATCCTGTCTTAGCTGTTAACATGTTATAAGATTTCAAGAAGACCACTTGAACCAATTTGGAATTCTATTTCCTTGTATGCAAAACAGAAGTAGGATTTCAGACTGCACACTACAGGATTAATTGAAATGGTTAATGTGAACACCTCTGATGTAATGGTGATACAAATATAGACACAGTTAACCCCTCCTCTCCTCCTTGTAGGTCACCTCACAGTCCTTATCTCCCTCTGCTTCCGTCCCCTACCTTAACTTCCTTGTGCTTCTCCTCAGATCACAGTTAATCTTGCCCAGTCTGCTCTAAATCTCATTTCTAGATCTCATATCCTTCTATGGGTTCCCACTCTATTATTTATTTCTGTCTATCTCTGTATCTTCAATCTGCTGTTCATTTTGACATCTTTCCTGGGTGCCTTCAAACATCCCTTGGCCCTCAAGTTGCTCTCCAAGTACTACCAACTCCTTTCTTCATTTCATTTTCAGAATTTATGAAAGATATGTCTACACAAGATGCCTCCACTTATTTACCTCTGAAACTCTTCTCCATCCATTCCAACACGATGTCCACAACTTCTAGCACTTCCACCCTCCTTATTTTAAGGGATCAAATTGTTTCCACAGTTCAGAATCCAATGGAAAGATTTTAGTTTCATGTAATGTGACATTTTTTGCATTCAGCATTGTTGGCCACTCTGTCCTTCTTGTAACACTCTCTTGTTGGAGCTTCTGGGACTTCAAATTCTCCAGATGTTCTGGTTACCTGTCTGGAAGTCCTTCTGAGTATTTTCATGGCTCATGTTCCTCCTCCCAATATTTGCATGCCACAGTATCTCTGAGACCAGTCATGGGCTCCTTTCTTCTTTGTTAAGACTTTCTCCTCCAACCAATTCCACTTATTTACTTGGCATCAGGAGCCTCTTACATGTCAAAGACTCCCTAGTTCACTCTGTGTCATCCAGCGCCTCTCTCATCTTGGATCCTAACTCATGTTTCAATACTGTCTCAGTATCTCTATTTGAGTATCTCCCAGGATCTCAAAATGATCATGTTCAAAATGGAAAGAATGACTGCCCCCACCCAAATATGCTTCTTTCCCAGGCTTTCTGAGCTCAGTAGATAACCAGTTGCTCATATCTGAATGGGCTGGGAATTTGCTCAGTTGGTAGAGCGCCGTTCTGCAGTCTCTTAGGTCCCAAGTTTGATTCCCAGCACCGCAAAATGGGAGAAGGATGTGGCAATCCACTCCCAAGGCAATCCTGAAACAATTAGCTATTGAAAACCCTATGAGGGTTGCTATGAGTTGGACATGACTCAACAACACCTAACAACAACAACAACATGCCTGAAACCTAGGAGGTGTCCTCCTTATCCCTTTTTCCTCACATAAAATTTAGCACCAACTTCTGTTAATTCATCGTCATCTTTCAAACACGTCTGAGTTTGTCCACCTCTGTTTAGGCCCACTGATGTCACTCTCATCCAACTCACTATCATTTCTCACCTGGATGATGGTACTGATTTCCACTTCTGGTTCTCTTGCCTTTGATTCTTCTCCATACATTAATCAGTGATATTCCAAAAATCCAATGTGGTTATGTCATTCCCCAGCCTAAAACCCTCTAGCTGGGCTTCCAGTGGGGCTTGTATATGGGTTAGTTAGCTTTTTGTTGCTGTGCCAAAATGCCGGACATAAACAAATTAAAAAGTAGAAAAATTTATTATGGCTTATGGGCTCACAGTTTCCAGTCCAGGGCCAGCTGGTCCCATTGCAGTGGGCCTGTGGAGAGGCAGACCATCATAGTGGAGGGAGCTTGTGACAGAGGAGGTTGCTCATTTCATGGTGGCTGGGAAGCAGAGAGACACAGGAAGGGGCCAGGAACAAGATATACCCTCTAAAGGCACACCCCTAGTGACCTATTCTCTCCAACCTGGCCCCACCTCCTAGTTTCCATCACCTCCAAGAATTTTCATTCTTCAATGAAAATCTTTCCAGTAAGACACTTGAGGCATAGTGGAAGGCATAAAACTTCAAGCAAGACATACCCAGAAATGTTTACTTCCAATGCCTAAAATCAGATCCACCACTCAGAGAATATCCCTGTGCCAAATCTGGCGCCACCTCCTAGTTTCTATCACCTCCAAGAATGCCCATCAAATTATGATTCCATCAATGGATCGATTAATCAGCACCTTCCTGATTTAATTTTTTCTCAATAGCATCACCAGCTAGGGACCAAGACTTCAGCACATGAACCTTTGGGGAACATTTTATATCCCTCAGATTAGAGTAGCCAACACTTCTGTCATAGTCTGCAAGACCTACATAATCCAACCTTTGCTTTTCTCTCCAATCTCACCTCATCACTGACCCTCTTTTACACTGCCATTTGTTTTTGCCAAAGTGTCTTGTTATTGTTGTTCTTAGGTGCCATCGAGTCAGGTCTGACTCATAGTGACCCTGTATACAACAGAATGAAACACTACCCAACACTGTGCCATGCACATGATCTTTTTATGTTTGAGCCCATTGTTGCAGTCACTGTTTCTTTTCATTTTGAGTCGTGCCACATCAGCAAATGGAGGTCTGTGGGGTTTTACTACATTTCCATCATTAAAGTCAACTCTACTTTGAGGAGGCAACTCTTGCCCAGTCATTTCTTGAATGCCTTCCAGCCTGGCGGGTGGCAGGGGCAGAGGCAGGTCATTTTCTGGCATTATATTTGCAATGTTACTCTGTTTTTAAATAAGAGTTTTCAATGGCTAGTTGTTTCAGGAGTGCACTGCCGGGTCCCTCTTCCTTGTTTGTCTTAGTCTAGAAGCTCAGCTTAGAGTTGTTCACCAGGAGTGGCCCAGCTGGTATCTGAAATACTGGTGGTATAGCTTTCAGCATCACAGCAACACACAAGCTCCCATAGCATGACAAGCTGACAGACAGGTGGGGGCAAAATGTCAGAGTTTACTATTTCTTTGTGTTACGAAGGCCAGGCTACTGTGGAGAATTCAGAGTTGTGATGGCAGAAAGAAGTTATTTCACCTATAGTGCTCTGGAGTATTGGAAAAAGTATCATTTCATATAGATCCTAAGGGAATAATGAAGAGAGAGAAGAACACTTAGCAAATATAGGCAAATAAGGTTTTCAAGGGCTTCCTTTCATTTGTGACAGAATATATGTACTGACAGGGAGCTGAAAGGTTATCTAGTTGAACTTCTTCCTTTGGAAGATGAGGAGATCATGGTTCAGGGAAATGAAATAACTTCACAAAGCCTGCTAGTTTTCAAGCAAAGTAGGTGGCTTTTGTTGTTGTTGTTGTTGTTGTTGTTGTTGTCAGTTCCAGAGGTAGAACCCAAGGTCTCATGCATGGCAGGCATGCATTAACTCTGTCGATTGTTTCCTTTGCTGTATAGAAGCTTTTTAATTTCATGTAATCCCATTTATCTATTATTGTTGCAATTTCCTGAGCCATTGGAATCTTATTAAGGAAATGCTTTCCTATGCCTATATGTTGGAGCATATTGCCTATTTTTTCTCCTAGTAGTTTTAATGTTTCTGGTTTTATGTTGAGGTCTTTTATCCATTTCTGTTGGGCCCCATGTTCAGGCACCAACTCTAAGTGGGGCGCGCACCTCCCAGTCCAGCCTGGAGGTTCAGACAGGTGGCACCACCACGCACACAGATACTAAACACAGTTCACTTGGGACCCTCAGGTGAGGGGTGCAGACTCCTGCGGCCCTCCGGACCCCGGAGGAGACAGGAGAAAGGAAAAGCCTCAGGCGCTTTTGCCTTCCAGGGGCAAACACCTGTGTTGGTCATCTGGGTGGTCACAAGGAGCTCCGTCACTGAGCTGCACTACCAGTTCCTTTTTTATTTTTTATTTTGAGACAGGGTCTCACTAAATTGCACAGGCTGTCTCCTGCCTAAAACTTGAATTCCTCCTGCCTCAGCCTATAGAGTTGCTGGGATTACAGGCCTGTGTGATGGTGCTTGGCTATTTTATTATTATATATTTTTTAAGGGTAACAGTGAGTGGACCAAATTCATCTCTCTTATGCTAATATGGTCTGTTCTGCAAATGTTCTACTTTTCTAATTAAAAAATCCCTATCCTATCATTTTTGTGTTCCTCCTAGTTTAAGGAAGAATATTGTAAAACATGTCCACCTATCCTTTAAATCTCATTCTTCAATGAGAATCTTTCCAGTAAGAAACTTGAGGCATAGTGGAAGGCATAAATCTTCAAGCAGGAAGTGCCCAGAAATGTTTGCTTCCAATGACTAAAATCTGATCCACCACTCAGAGAATATCCCTGTGCCCAACCCAACTCTCTAGGAATGAGAAGAACCAGGATAGCTTTTTGCCAAGCCTCAGTTTCCTTCTATGTGGAAGAGAGATAGCGTCTGTCTTATAAGTACGTCTATGTAACAAACTTGTGATGAGCAATAAGCAAGAAACTGAATTAGGTGACATCAAGCAGTGTGCAGAAGACCTTCTGCATTTTGCCTGCTTTGCTTCCTTGTCTTCTTGGTCAAATTGTGTTGCCAATTCCATCCCTTCCCTGTAACTGAGGGGTCTGTGGGAGAGGGACACTTGTCTGTGTTCACACCCACACACAGACGTATGGCTGTGCATACATGCTCTTAGCTGTTCTGTTGCCCAGCACATGGTAATCATGTCATCATGTACTTAAACATTTCTTTATTGCCAGGCTCTATCTGAACTCTAAGCTTTGCATGAATAAGAGCCACCCTTGCTCTGTTCTCTGTTGTATGAGAATGACTGCAGCTAGCTTTCTATTCATTTTACATTTATTTTGGGGGCAATAGATTTACTCATTTCTAGCTTATGGTATTCTAATAGAGAAGACATTTGCAGCCATACCACTGTGATGTCTGACTCCATCAGCTCTCAGAAGCTAAGCAGGGTCGGACCTGATTAGTACTTGGATAGGAGAATGCCTGGGAACACCAGGTGCTGTAGGATTGGGAGAAGGACCTGAAACCCACTCCCAGAAAAAAAAGTCAGCCATGAAAACCCCTAGGAATAGCAGAGAATCACTAATAATTCTGTTTTACCTGTTGTTCATAGAGTAATTATGAGTCAGACATTGGCTTGATGGCACCTAAGTACAAGTAGGGAAGACAGATGATCCCACATCCCTGTTCCTTTATTTACTAGCTGTATAATTTCAGGCAACTTATTCAATCCATCTGTGCCTTAATTTCCTTATCCATAAAATGGCAGATAATTCTCCATAATCTTCATATTTTGTACCTCTGTGAACAGCTTTCATTCTGGACCATGTTTTTTCAAGTATATTTGTATAGCAAACAGCCTTGAAAAGTATAGCATCTCCCTCCAGTGGAGAGAGAAAATTTGTTTCCTGACCAGTATAATGAAGACTGTCCCCCTGCTACACATGGGTTGGGCAGGTTGGCCAGTGACCTCAATATGGGATTGAAGTCTCCTAAGCTTGGGGGTTCCTCATTGTAACACAGGCTCACAGTGTGCACAGCATCCATGTGGGTTGACAAGATTGTCCCTGTGGGACCTGGGAGGAGCAAATGGAACTGGTGGTAACATGAACTTATGCTGCTGGCAGAGCCAAGAGTAATTGTGCCCTTTGCTTAGGGCCCAGAATCTCGTATCTTCTACCAGTGTCTGTGTGTGGCAGGCTGACTTGTTAACTGGCAAGCAGGGAAAAATTTCATACCCTCCACAGTTCCTTGTAAATTAAATTAAGTTTAATTTAATTTAACACATACTATCTGTGTAGGGGGAGAAGGACCCAGCAACCCACTCCCAAAAATCAATCCGCCAGTGAATCAATCTGCCCCATGAATAGCAGAGAAGCACTGACAATGTTGTTTCTCCTGTTGGACGTAGGGTCACTATGAGTCAGATACCAACTCGACGGCACCTAACAACAATAGCACAATGTGTGTGCATGTGTGTGTGTGTGCGTGTGTGTGTGTGTGTGTGTGTGTATATACTTTAATTTTTTGAGATAGGATCTCACTCTGTGGTCCAGCCTGGCCTCAAACTCATGATCCTCCTGCCTCAGCCTCCTGAGTGCTGGTATTGCTGATGTGTGCCACCATGCCCCGATTCCTTCATAGTTCTTGATAATATTACTAGTTCTTACTGTATAATGCTATGAGGATTGGATGGAAGAATACCACCGTACTTGCTGTTACTTTGTCTGGAATTCACTCCCCTCTCTATATAGTATTTATTTGCTCATTCATGCATTTACTCACTCCTTTGAGTTCCTCTTTAGCTATGACATTCTAAGAGGGGTCCATCTTGACTTCCCTGTTAGAAATGGTAGCTTCTCTCTACATCAGTCAGGGTTCAACCAGAGAAACAGGAATGGTGGGACATCTATATGAAGAGATGTGTTATAGGGATTATACGATTGTAGAGTCTGGCCAGACCAGTGAGGACCCCATTGGGCAGGCTCTTAGGAGTGATGAGCTGCAGCCCACAGGCAGGAGCTAATGCTGCAGGAGGAATCTCTTCTTCCCCAGGAAAGCCTCAGGGCCACTCTGAAGGGTTTTCCGCTGAGTAAATGAGGCCCACCCAGACTATCTAGGATAATCTTTCTGAAGTCAACTGATTATGGACTTTAATCATGCTTAAACATATCTTCCCAGTACACTCAGGTTAATGGTTAATGGGCTAACAGAGAGCTGTAGCTTTTGACACAACAAAAGACCAGGTACGAGCTAGGCACCATGGCACACGCCTGTGATCCCTGTAACTCAGGAGGCTGAGGCAGAAGGATGATGAGCTCGAGGCCAGAGGCAGCCTGTGCAACTCAGTGAGACTTTGTCTCAAAATAAAAAACACAGCCGGGCGTGGTGGCGCAGGCCTGTAATCCCAGTGTCTTGGGAGGTGAAGGCAGGAGGATCGCAAGTTCAAGATGAGAGGCAGTCTGTGAAACTTAGTGAGACCCTGTCTCAAAAAGTAAAAAAATGGGCTGAGAGTGCAGCTCAGTGGTCCATCACTTGCAGAGCATGCAGGCGTGAGGGCCTGGGTTCAACCCCTAGTACCGCAAAAATAAATAAATAAATAAATAAATAAATAAACAAACAAACAAACAAATAAATAAATAAAATGAATAAATAAAAAACACAAAAGGGCTGGGGGTGCAGCTCCATGGTGGAGCACTTGCCTAGTGTGTGTGAGGCCCTAGGTTCAACCCCTGGGTTAGCAAAAAATAAACAAAAAACCAAAACCAACCAACAAAAAACCCCAGACATTCCAATACACCCTATTCCGTTCCTGTTCTGTTTTGGTGATTTTGCCTCTCAGTATCTAATTCACTATCTTATTAGACCAAATGCAGATCGTGAGGACAGATTCTTGACTGTTCATTGTTGTATCAGCAGCACCTACAGTGGCGCATGGCCCATAGCGATCCACAGCTAATAAATGCATCCAGAATGATTGCAGGAATGAAGAAGTGTCCTGAAAGGGCCTAAGAAGTGTGCACATAACACCTGCATCAATACTGTGTACTCGTGAGTCTCTTCACATTTTGTTCTACACACTCATTACTCGATCCTAGATACCCTTTCAAAGGTACTGCCTGCCTTGCAGCAGAAATCCAGTGTCCTTTGCAGGGCCAGGCCCTGTGGAACTACCCTCTCCACCACAGTCTCCAGCTTCTCCTGTGGCCTCCCAAATGCCCCAGGTGCTTCCACTGGCCTGCACTTTGAGTGCCACCTGCACTAGGCTATTCCTCCTAACTCCCTTTTTTTCTGCACAAATCTGTTCTCTCTGCTGCGAATGCTTTCCTTCACCTTGTATTCACTCAGCTTAGTTTTATTCCTCTTGTAACACCCGGTTGAGGTACTGATCCCTGTTCGAGGTCCTTTCTCTCCTCTGTGACTGGTAACCCCTTTGTGCCTCATGGTACTCTATACTCTGTTCTGTCTCAATGCTTCACCAGCTCCCTTGGCCTATTAAACCTATTTCATTCATGCTATGGAGAAATCCTTGAGGGCAAGGCTGTGCCATTCATCTCTGCATCTCCAGAACATAAACGGCACAGCTTCACCAACAGAGACATGCTCGGTAAATTTTGGCCAGAGGGGGAGTCTTGTGCAAGGAGAATCCCCAAATAGTTCAGAGCGGCTGCTTGACTCCCATTGCCAAGGGCAGTTCCCCGCAACCCTCATCCTGCATTAGCATCCTGGGAAGACTTTCAAAACTACCATGCCTGGGCCTCAACCCCAGAAACTCTGACACAGCTGGCCTAGCATTAGTCTTGGGCAGGTGGATTCTGTTTTAGAACCTCTTCAGATAATTTTGGTGTGCGGCCAGGCCTGAGAAACGTAACTCCGTGGAGAACCCTGAGCTAAGTTTCTGGTGAATTGGTTCCCTATCCAGCCAGGGGTCTGGGATTTAGTTCAGTGGGTAGAGCATCACTCTGCAGTCTCTGAGGGCCCTGGTTCGATTTCCAGCACTGCAAAAACGGCAGAAGGATGTGGCAACCCACTCCCAACGCAATCCTGAAAACAATCAGCCATTGAAAACCCTATGTGGGTTGCTTTGAGTTGGATACAACTCGACGGCAGCTAACAACAATAATTCACTCATATTTTGGGAGACAACCTGGCAACCCACTCCCAAAAATCAATTTGCCCTTGAAAACCCTATGAACAGCAGAGAAGCACTGACAATAGTGTTTCGCCTGTTGTACCTAGGGTCGCTATGAGTAGGATACCGACTCGAGGGCACCTAACAACAACAACAATCCAGCCAGAAGAGCAGGTCTGCCCTTTCCCCGCCAATGTGCCAGTAGCTTGCTCCCTGGGGAAGCTTTGGGCCTGACATCTTTGTGGCCGTCAGGATCCGCTTGGAGTTAATGGTGCACCTGCGATTATGGTCTCTAGGAGCCTGGCCAGGAAAGAATTTACATTTTTACTGCACTTTCACCGTTTACTGAGAAGGGTATTTTATATGATCACAGGCAGGTGCTTTAGAGGTAACAAGCGTGATCCAGAATTTGTCATTCAAGTTCGCTTTGTTCTTTGGGAATGGGAGGAGGGTGTGGATGGGTTTAACCCCTGACGGGTACTTTCTCAGCCCGTCACAGTCCATCCTGAGTCTTTCTCTATGAGTGTGGTCTGCTGTGCCCCGGCAGTTAGGGGTGGGCCCAGCCTTCTTCCATGATGCAGATCCTCCATTTGCCAGGGCCTTCGGATCCTCCCCTGGATTCTATGCTCTGACCAGAGGAGAACGAACATGGAAGACAGCAGAGGGGCTGGGCTCGAGTAAGGCGTTCATCTCACCCACCTGCTTTTCTGGGTCCAAAATCAGTCTCATGGTTCCACGTAATGGTGAGGGGGCTGGGAGGTACAATCTGCCTTTGTGTGCCAGAGACAAGGGTGTTGGAGACGACAAACACGCTGCTTCCTCGCTGCCACTGTCAGTGAAGCACGGTTTAACGGCTGATATTTCTCGCTGCTTTGCAAATGGAACTTTAGTTCCCCTACATTGTACTGTGTTGTTGTTGTTGTTGTTAGGTGCCGTTGAGTCCTGTCCGACTCATAGTGACCCTCATAGGGTTTTCAATGGCAGATTGTTTCAGGATTGCCTTGGGAATGGGTTGCCACATCCTTCTCCCATTTTTGCGGTGCTGGGAATCGAACTCGGGACCTCAGAGACTGCAGAGCGGCGCTCTACCAACTGAGCTAAATCCCAGCCCACATTGTACTGTGTGGAGATGCTTTTTTAAAATAGCATTCACAGGTTAGTTCTTTTTGTTAGCTGCTAAGCAAAGCAAGAAACTTTAGGGGGGAACTCCTAAACTAGTACATCTTCAAGGATCCTTTGCATTTGTTTCAGTTAGAACTTTTTGGAAACTTTGTCATAGAGACCATAAAAGTAGAAGATGCCTGTGGAGGGAAAGATAAGGGACTAAAGGAAAGGGGGAGGGGCCAGAGGAAAGGGTAATGGGAGAAAAGAAAGGAAATATCACATAGGTTGTCTTTAAGGCAAAGTTAGGAAGTACATTTTTAGCTCAGTTAGTAGAGTGCAGCTCTGCACTCTTTGAAGACCAGGGTTCCATCCCAAGTACCCTAAAAATGGGAGAAGGATGTGGCAATCCACTCCTGAAGCAACCCCCAAACACTCAGCCACTGAAAACCCTATGAGGGTGGCTATGAATTGGACCCGATTTGATGGCACCTACCAACAACAATAATAACAACAACTCACAAAAAAGACATGCAGATAGAAGGAGGACCATTGGTGGGGAAGAAGGGGGTAAGGGGAGGTCATGAGAGGGTAAGAGGGGAGGTGAACATGAGCAAATGCAATGAAATATATGTATGGAAGTGTCTTAATGAGACCCATTAAGATACACATTAAAAATTATCAATAAGAAAATAAAAGTCAAGCCGGGTGCAGTGGCGCTTGCCTGTAATCCCAGTGGCTGGGGAGGCAGAAGCAGGAGGATCGCAAGTTTGAGACCAGAGGCAGTCTGTGTAACTTAGCGAGACCTTGTCTCAAAAAAGTAAAAAAAAAAAAAAAAAAAAAAGGGCTGGGGGTGCAGCTCCGTAGCAAAGCATACAAGTGTGAGGCCCTGGGTTCAACCCCCAGTACTGCAAAATAAATAAATAAATAAATAAATAAATAAATAAATAAATTTATTTATTTTAAAAAGAAAAGAAAAGTCTTTGGAGAAAACAGCCTAATTAGAGGGGTCCTGTCCACCATTTTAACTTTTTGAACATGCGCTCCAAGACGTTGAGGTCGGCATGCCCCAAAATTCATCTGCCAACTTTCCTTCTTGGACTGTATGACCTTAAACTGATCATGCTCAGGGATGTATTCTTTAAACGAGCATGCTTAGGAATGTGCCCAGGTCTAAAGTGTTTTCCTGTATGGATATGTGTGTTGTTGTTGTTGTTGTTGGGTGCCGTCGAGTCGTGTCCGACTCATAGCAACCCTTATAGGGTTTTCAATGGCTGACTGTTTTGGGATTGCCTCAGGAGTGCATTGCCACATCCTTCTCCCATTTTGGGGGTGCTGGGAATCGAACTTGGGATGTCAGAGAGTGCAGAGTGGTGCTCTACCAACTGAGCTAAGTCTCAGCCCCGTGGATATGTATAGTCACCCAAATAAAATCCCTATACCTCCCGTATTTGGGGAGGGCATTGCTTAGGAAATAACTCCCATGCTCCCCTTTACCTGCCGCAGGGTGCGAATCTTTCTGCACTCTTATTTCTTGGCCGTGCTTGTTTTTGGCTTTGCATGCACCAAGGCGCAAGCTCATCGCACTTGGTTACGTTTTCAGTGTAACCCTGGCAAGAAGAGAGACAGGGCCAGCTTTTCTTTTCTTCTGCTGGCTTTCACTGTGGCCTTTGTTGGTGTGCCCTAAGGATGCAGAGGTGCCATTGCTAGCTGTTGATGACAGTATATTTGACAAAAGAGAGGGTGCAGAGAGGGCAATAAGACAAAGTGAACAATGAACGTCAGAATTTATCAAGACGCATTGACCAAAACCTTTCCAAATATTACTCTTCAAAAGAAGTGTCCCAGGATGTTTGTGGATGGCTGTTGAAAGACATCGTGAGGGAATATTTTGGGTGAGTTGTGTCCTTCCAAAAGATACATTGAAGTCCTACCCACCAAGCCAAGTGAAAATGCAGAAGCAGATCTTGGCAGATATAATTCAGCTTATGTTAGGTCATGCTGGATTCGGACAGGGCAGAATCCAGGGACTGCTGAGCTTATCAGAAGAGGGACATTTGAGCACAGACACACAGAGAGGAGAAGCCTGGGGAAGGCAGACACAGTCAGCCAGGGATGGTCGTTGTGTGATGGTGGAGGTGGGATTGTAATGCTGCAAACCAAGGGGGGACAAGGGCTGGCCTGCGTGCCCAGAGCCTAGGCAGGGGCAAGGTGAGTTCTTCCCTGGGGACAGCAGAGGGAGTGCCGCCCTGACAGCACATTGATTTGGGACTTCTGGCTTCCAGAGCTGTGAGAATAAATCCCTGTTGTCTGAAGCCATGCAGTTTATGGTACTTTGTTATGGCAGCCCCAGGAAACCAATGAGGGAGGCTGCACAGGGTTTATTGTTCTTTGTTCTTCAGCCTGGGGAGTGCCTGGCTTCTGGTCCCCAGAAAACATCATCCCTTAGTGGCAGAGGCTGCTCCTGCTGACTTCCAACCCCCCTGCAAAGTCTTGCTCATGGAGCTTGGGCCAATGGTGGCAATGTCCTCTGATTCTGAGAACTTGGTTAGAGAACTGGATCTGTGGTGAGGTGAGCTAGGGACTGGGAGTGAAGTGTTTCACAGGAAGTGCTAAGGAGGCCACATGGAGCACCTTACTTTTTCCAGGTGTGTTGCAGACGTCATCTCATTTACTTCTCACAATAGCTCTGTATGTTGTTGTCGTTAGGTGCTGTTGAGTCGCGCCCCACTCAAAGCGAACCAATGTACAACAGAACGAAACACTCCCCGACACTGTGCCATGCCTAGCACTATGTCAGTGCTTGTCTGCTGTTCACAGGGTTTTCAGTAGCTGATTGTCTCAGGATTTACTCCAAGCTATAGATGAGGAAGCCTGCAGCCATGGCCCTGTGGCATGGATCCCGCCAGATCTCGGAAGCTAAGCAGGGTTGGGCCTGGTTAGTCCTTGGATGGGAGACCGCCTGGGAACACCAGGTGCTGTAGGCTTGGGAGAAGGACCCAGCAACTCACTCCCAAAAATGAATCCATTGAAAACCCTATGGACAGCAGAGAAGCACTGACAATATTTCTTCTGTTGTATGTAGGGTTGCTATGAGTCAGATATCAACTCGACGGCACCTAACAACAACAACAACAACAATATAGACGAGGAAACCGAGGCTCAGAGAGGTAAAGTAATGTGACCAAGGTCACACAGCTAGTGAAAGGCAGGTGCTTTGCCATTTAGGATGCCCTTGGAAAACAGTACAAGCAGAGCCTCTGATGGTACCCAGTTGTGCTGATTTCTTTTCTTTTTTCTTTTCCTTTCATTTCCTTCTCCTTCCTTCCTTCTGAATTCACAAAGAGATACTATATGGCCAGTGAAATCGCCCTCAGTATTCAGCCCTGAGTAGTTCTTGCGGCTTGCTTGTTAAGAAGGAAGATTTTAAAAAGGTTTGTAACCAATGTTCCTAGAGCAGATAATCATTACAGTTCCTCACTGTTAGGCTTACAGTGTCAAAATGTTGCCTTATCTTTGAGAATATTGTGATTTAACAGGGTGACAGATACATCACAGGCTGTTAAACTACATGTCCTCAGGTCCAGATAGAAGCATTGGAAAGCCTCAGCAAGCAGAGAGGAGGCCTCTATTCAGGACTGAGGAGGTAGGAGGGTTGGTCAAGGAGGGCTTCCTGGAAGAGGTGGTTACTTTGTATTTTCTCTTCAGGTGATTCCTAGGTGAGGCAAAAATTTAAAGGATTGCTACTGTCAGAGGAGCCCACATGTCCGAGACTTGCCTTTCTAGGATGCTTGAGAGATGGGGCAGTTTTATTAATCATATTTTTTATTCTGGAATTTTGATGCTCT
>VMDO01013441.1:0-45885 GCA_007922755.1 Pedetes capensis
CAATTAGGTGTTCTGGTATTCCCATTTTCCAAAGTGTTATCCATAATTTGTTGTGATCCACACAATCAAATGCTTTTGCGTAGTCAATAAAACATAGATAGACATCTTTTTGATATTCTCTGCTTTCAGCTAATATCCACCTGACATCAGCAATGATGTCCCTAGTTCCCCACCCTCTTCTGAATCCCACTTGATTTTCTGGTAATTCCCTGTGTATATACTGCTGCAGTCACTTCTGAATGATCTTTAGTAGAATTTTGCTGGTTGTGATATTAATGATATTGTCCGATAGTTTGCACATTCATTTGGATTCCCTTTTTTGGGAATAGGCACAAATATGGATCTCTTCCAGTCAGTTGGCCAAGTAGCTATTTTCCAAATCTGTTGGCACAAACATGTTAACACCTCCAGTGCTGCATCTGTTTGTTGAAACATCTCTATTGGTATCCCATCAATTCCTGGAGCTTTGTGTTTCGCCAGTTCTTTCAAGGCAGCTTTCACTTCGTCCTTCAACACCATTGGTTCCTCTTCATATGCAACCTCTTGGAATGGTTGGTCATCTACCAATTCTTTCTTGTATAATGACTCTGTGTATTCTTCCCATCTTCTTTTGATGTTTTCTGCATCATTTAATATTTTCCCTGTAGAATCTTTCACTACTGCCACTCAAGGCTTGAATTCTTTCTTCACTTCCTTAATCTTGAGAAACACAGAGCGTGTTCTTCCCTTTTGGTTTTCTGCCTCCACTTCCTTGCACATGTCACTATAATATTTGTTTTTGTCTTCTCAAGCTGCCTTCTGAAATCTTCTGTTTAGTTCCTTAACTTCATCATGTCTTCCTTTTGCTTTAGCTGCTCGACATTCAAGGGCAAGGTCCAGTGTCTCTTTTGACATGTCATTTGGTCTTTTCTTTTTTTCTTGTCTTTTTAAGAACTTTTTGCTTCCTTCTTGAATGATATCTTTTATGTCGTGCCACAACTCTTCTGGTCTCCTGTCATTTGTGTCTAATGCATTAAACCTATTTTTGAGGTGGTCTCTGAACTGAGGTGGGATATACTCAAGGTCATACCATGGCTCTCATGTACTTGTTCTAATTCTCTTCAGCTTAGGAGAACCAAAAATCAAATTAAACAATAGTAAAAGAACTTAAGTAAATATCACTTCAAAGAAGTTATATAAATGGCTAATAAGCACATGAAGAGATGCTCAACATCTCTAATCATTAGAATAATACTAATGAAGCCAAAATTAGACACCATACCTATTGTTCTTATTGTTAGGTGCCACTGAGGCAGTATCCAACTCATAGTGCCCCTTACTACAACAGGCAAAACAGTATTGTTTGTGCTTCTCTGCTATTCATACAGTTTTCAATTGCTGATTGTGTTTTGGGAGAGGGTTGCTGGGTCCTCCCAAACCTACAGCACCTGGTGTTCCCAGGTGGTCTCCCATCCAGACACTAACCAGGTCCATCCATGCTTAGCTTCTGAGATCCGATGGGATCAGACACCACAGTGGTATGGCTGCAGGTCTTCTTAGCTAAGTTTAATTGTTCATTTTTATGTATCTACTTATGTATAGATTTTTTTCCATTAAGTAAGATTCATAGCCCACATATGACTGAAAATATAAGATATTTCTCTTTTTGATCCTGTGTTCATTCATTTAAGATGATATTCTCCAGTTCCATCCATTTTGCTGCAAAAGACATCATTTCATTCTTTTTTATTGTTCAGTAATATTCCATTGTGTATATGTACCACAGTTTTTGTATCCATTCTTGAGTGAGGAGCATCATGGTTCATTCCATATCCTTGCTGTTGTGATGAGTGCTGCATTAAATATGGAGATGCAGGTGTCTCTGTGGTCTGATGACTTGTCTCCCTCTGGGTACATTCCCAGGAATGGTATAGCTGGGGCATATAGCGTTCTATTTTTAGTTTTCTGAGGTA
The DNA here is from genome assembly GCA_007922755.1 of Pedetes capensis. Taxonomy (NCBI): domain Eukaryota; kingdom Metazoa; phylum Chordata; class Mammalia; order Rodentia; family Pedetidae; genus Pedetes; species Pedetes capensis. The sequence goes on from VMDO01013441.1 coordinate 1,953, forward strand.
TCTCTATATTGATTTCCAGCACGTTTGAACTAGTTTACATTCCCACCAGCAGTGTGAAAGGGTTCCTTTTTCTCCACATCCTCACCAGCATTTGTTATTATTTGTTTTGTTGACTTCGCCATTCTTACTGAAGTTAGGGGGAATCTCAAAGTTGTTTTGATTTGCATTTCCCTGATGGCTAGGGACATTGAGCATTTTTTTCATGTGTTTCTTAGCCCTATGAACTTCTTCATTTGAGAACCATCTGTTCATTTCCTTTGCCCACTTGTGTATTGGGTTATTTCTTGCCTTGGGATTTGCTTCCTTGAGTTCTCTGTAAATCCTAGAAATTAGTTCTCTGTCAGATTTTCTCCCATGCAGTGGGCTCTTCCTTAACTCTATTGATTGCTTCCTTTGCTGTGTAGAAGCTTTATAATTTCATGTAATCCCATTTGTCAATTCTTGGTCCCATTTCCTGAGCAACTGGAGTCTTGTTAAGGAAATACTTTCCTATGTCTATGTGTTGGGGTGTGTTTCCTATCTTTTCTTGTGGTAGTTTTAAGGTTTCAGATTTTATGTTGAGGGCTCTTATCCATTTCGAGTTGACTCTCATGCAAATTGAGAGGTACAGGTCTGTTTTCACTTTTCTGCAGGTGGAAATCCAAGCCTCCCAGCACCATTTGTAGAAGTGACTTTCTCTTCTCTGTTTTGCATCCCCTTAGCCCCTTTGTGAAAGATCAGGTGACTGAAGTTGTGGGGTTGTATCTCTGGATCTTCAATTCTGTTCCACTTGTCTTCAAGCCTATTTTTGTGCCAGTACCAAGCTGTTTTTGCAACTGTAGCCCTGTGTTGTTGTTGTTGTTGTTAGGTGCCATTGAGTCGTGTCCGACTCATAGCGAGCCTCATAGGGTTTTCAATGGCTGACTGTGTCAGGATTGCCTTGAGAGTGGATTGCCAGGCCCTTCTCCCACTTTTGTGGTGCTGGGAATTGAACTCTGGACCTCAGAGACCGTAGCGCAGCACTCTACCAACTGAGCTAAATCCCAGCCCCATAGCCCTGTTTATTGTTGTTCTTGTTAGGTGCCGTCAAGTCGGTATCCGACTCATAGTGACCCTCATAGGGTTTTCAATGGCTGCTTCGGGATTGCCTTGGGAATGGGTTGCCATGTCCTTCTCCCATTTTTCCAGTGCTGGGAATCGAACTCGAGACCTCAGAGACTGCAGAGCAGCACTCTACCAACTGAGCTAAATCCCAGCCCCATAGCCCGTAGTATAGTTTAATGGCAGATATTGTGATCCTACCTGCACTAGTTTTGCAGGTTAAAATTGTTTTGGCTATACATTGTCTTTTGTGTTTCCATATGAATTTTTAGATTATTTTTCTATTTCTGCAATGTCTGTCATTGGGATTTTAATGAGAATTGCATTAAATCTGTAAATTGCTTTTGGAAATATAGCCGTCTTTACAATATTGAGTCTACCAATCCATGAGTAGGGTACGTCCTTCCATCATGTGGTATCCTCTGCTATTTCTTTCTTTACTGTTTTGAAGTTTTCCTTGTAGAGATCTTCATGGTCTTTGGTTAGATTGATTCCTAAATATTGAAATTTTTGGTGAGCTATTATGAAAGGGATTATTGCCTTAATTTCCTTCTCTCCCTGTTCACAGTTGGTGTAAAGGAAGGCTACTGATTTTTGAGTGTTAATTTTGTGTCCTGCTACTTTGCTAAAGGATTTAATTAGGTCTAAGCATTTTCTAGGGAAATTTTTTGGGTCTTTTAAGTAAAGGATCATGTCATCCATGAATAAGGATAATTTGACCTCTTCCTTGCCTATGTGTATCCCTTTGATTTCTTTCTCTTGTCTGATTTTTCTGGCTAGGACTTTGATCACAATATTGGATAAGAGAGGAAAGAGTGGATATCCTTCCCTTATTCCTAATCTTAGAGTGAATGGTTTCAGTTTTTCCCAATTTAATGTGATATTGGCTGTAGCTCTGTCTTACATGGCCGTTATAATGCTGAGTTATTTCCCTATTATGCCCATCTTCTCCAGGGTTTTTATTATGAAAGTGTGTTGCACTTTGTCAGAGGCCTTCTAAGCATCAATTGAGATGATCGTGTGATTTCTGTCTGTAATCCTCTTGATATTTTGAATTACATTGATTGATTTTTGTATGTTGAGCCAACCTTGCACTTGTAGAATGAAGCCCACCTCATCATGGTGTATGATCTTTTTATGTGTTACTGAATTCGGTTTGCCAGGGTTTTGTTGAGAATTTTTGCATCAAAGTTCATCACGAAAACTGGTCTATAGTTTTCTTTCTTTTAAATGTCTTTGCCTGGTTTTGGTATTGTGGTGATGGTGGTTTCATAGAATGAGTTTGGGAGTGCCCTTCTTTTTCTACTTTTTGAAATAGTTTGAGGGAAATAAGTATTAATTCCTCTTTGAAGGTTAAATAGAATTCTGTTGTGAACCTGTCAGGGCCTAGACTTTTCTTTGTTGGGAGATTTTTTTATTACCTTTTCTATTTTGGTGAATGTAATGCATCTGTTTAATTTGCTTATTTCCTCTGGGCTTAATTTTGGTAATTCATATGGTAATGAACTTATCTATTTCTTCTGTATTTTTTATTTTATTTTTATTATTTTGGTGGAGCTACTATAGGGCTGAACCTAAGGCCTTGCACATGCTAGGCAAGTACTCTAACACTGAGGTGCACCCTCAGCCCCTTTTTTAAATTTTCAGTTTGAAACAAAGTCTGTCTAAATTGGACAGGCTCTCTGTGGCCTCAAACTTGCAATCCTCATGCCTCAACCTCTTGAGTCACTGAGATTATAAGTGTGTGTCACAATGCCCAGTTTAAGAGGGTTGTTTTGATGGTCCTGGGTTCTAATCTTGGCAGACAACTAAAAATTATTGTACCCTACTATTCAATATTGCTTTAAAGTTACAAAGGGTAATTGCAAAGAGCCTCATTTCACTTAGGTAGCAACTTTATGTCTATTTTTCTAGTGTATGTAAATTTTCAGCTTGCCTCATAGAAAATACTGAATTTTCATCAGAAGTATTGATAGTATTAGTAGTGTTGAAGTTATTCCTTTATGAATTAAGTTTCACTTAACTAACTTGTTTGGATAACCTACACTCTCCATTTCTGTGCTAAAACAATTAGCAGTGCCAAGTGAAAGAGGGAGAACTCATAGCTGTTAGGCTGTTCCATGGTACCCCACCTTCTGTTCCCACAGAATTGTATAGTAGCAGTCCATTTCATTTGTTCCTAATCATTTTAATGAAATTTATATTCACTATGTAATTATTTAATTTAATAACATATTTTGATGAAATTTGCAAATGAGAATTAGTTTGAGTTAAATTTGGTATATAACTCAGTAAAGGTAAACTGCTTTATAAAATTCCTATTGAATTAGATGTGGACAGTGTGGGAGAAGGACCTGGCAATCCACTCCCAAGGCAATCCCAAAACAGTTAGCCATTGAAAACCCTATGAAGGTCGCTATGAGTTGGATACCGACTCGATGTCACCTAACAACAACAACATGAAAAGTGTAAAAGACTAAGGAGACCTTGGCATGGTGTCACACATCTGCAATCCCAGCATTTGGTATGCTGAGGCAGGAGAATCAGGAGTTCAAGGGCAACCTGGGCTTCAAAGTGAGACCCTATCTTAAAAAAATAAAAAATTAAAAATTAAGGGGAATGAAAATCTGCATTCAGAAGTGTTTCATAGATATCTTCAAGTTTTCACTCCACTTCAGAGAAAATGAAACTGGAATTCACAAGCTATCAGTAATAGATTTGGTTCTGTAAGAAAGAATCTAGTGTCAACACATGCTCAAAAATCTTGACTCTACTTAAATATCACCACATGATGGATCTTTATTTATTAAAATAGTTTTTAGATTATGAAAGTTTGTTTTCTTCCTTAAGTTTAATCATCTATCTGATGTATAATCAACTGCTGTTCCTTTAGTTTCCTAATCTGTAAATTGAGGGGATTTGTGGAGAAATACTACATGATCTTTCAGAATTTTTTCTTACAGCCTAAAAATGTTATTAAACTAGTTACTTGTTTTTACACATTCTAAAATTCTGTAACACTGACAAATTTTATTATGAATCAACAAAGTCCAAGTTCTACAATATAAGACCATACAATACCTGACTTATTTTACTTACTTATTTACTTACTTATTTTGCATTCCTGGGAGGTTGAACCCAGGGCTTTGTGCATACTTTGTGAGCACTCTACCACTGAGCTGTTCCCCAAACCCTTTTTTAATTTATTTTTTGTCTTGAGACAGAATCTCACTAAATTACATAGCCTGACTTTGGCTTCAAACTTGCGACCTTCCTGCCTCTGCCTCCAAGTCCCTGGCATTACAGGTGTGTGCCACTGTGCCTGGTTCTGACTTAATAGGTTTAGATAGTTATTTTTTATCATTAGTATAGACTTACTTTCAATCTGGATTTTCCCCCATTTGTTACTATTCCTTCTCTCTGTTTAATTTGCCCAGAGAAAAAAGTATTCTTCTCCAAGGAATTTTGAAAATATTTGCTTGGGCACATCCTGAGACAAAATAGAAGTGTGCACAGAAATACCATTGCTTATATTATTGTGATATAAACAAAGCTAATTGTGAAATGATATGATTTACTTTCTTATTGTGGCAAATATACATAACAAAACTATTTCAACCATTTTAAAGTGTGCACTTAAGCGGCATTTATGTACATTCACAAAGTTGTACAACCCTCACCACTACCCATTTCCAGAATTTTTTCATCATCCCTGCACCTGTTAAATAACTTCTCATTTTCCGTCTTCCAAGCTCCTGGTAATCATTATTTTACTGTTCTTGAATTTGCCTGTTCTATGTACCTAATACAAGTAGATTCTAACAATACTTACATGATATGTCTAGCTTATTTCATACATGTGATAGCATGTATCATAAGTTCATTCTTTTCTAAGGCTGGATAATTTTTTAATTTAATTAAGTTGTTTGTTTTGCAATGCTGGGGATTAATCAAGAGCCTCACACATGCTAGGCAAGCACTCTACCGCGGAGCTATACTTCTTACCTTGAACAATATTTCATTGCATGAGATTTTGTTTTATCCACTTAGCTATTGATCAGAATTTCATTTGTTTTCACCTTTGACTATTATAAATAATGCTGCAAAGAACATTGATGTACAAGCATCTCAGTCTCTGCTTTCAGTTTTTTGAGATACATACCTAGAAGAGGAATTGCTGGATCATACAGTAATAATTCTATGCTCAACTTTTTGAGAAACCACCAAGCTTCCACAGCAGCTGCAGTATTTTACATTTCCACCAGCAATATACAAGGGTTCTAGATTCTCTACATCTTCACTAACGCTTGATATTTTCCTTTTATTTTAAAAAGTTATATTAACCCCAGTTCATATGAGTTCATATGATGCCCAGTTCAGTGGCATCTCACTGTGGTTTTTTTATGTGGTTTACTTTTGGCAGTGGAGGGGGGCCACTGCTGGGTATGGAAACTAGAGCCTGTCCATCTGTCACTCCAAGCCCTGCATAGTTTACTTTTAACTTTGATTCAGAAATGCATAAAGACAAATTTCTGTTTACTCAATTAAAAATATTTGGTAACTTTTTTACACTGTATTGTTTAAATGAAATATCCAAATTGGTTGGTAGTTCTTATAATGTAGTTTTGAAACTTATCTAGCATATTAACTTCAAATTTCTTACTGTATTTTTCTGCCATCAAGTTTTAAAATATTTCCTTTCAGCAAGCATGTTTGTTACCTAAACTTGATGAAGTCAGCTTAATAAAGGACATTTCACCTGCAGATAATTATAAATTGTATCCATTGATGGCTGCTAATGCATGCTGGGTTGTAGTCACTTTCTGCAATATATGACTGAAGAACTTGACTGTTCTTCTTGTTTTTTAGTTTTATTAAATTAAGAAGTTTTTGAATAGTGTCATTCTGGAAATGGTACTTAAGAGTCATACCTTTTGACGCTCCCTAATCACTAGATAATTAACCTGCCAGGATTAAGCACACTCAACTTTGCTTCAGTATGCTTAACTCTCAAATAAGGTCAATGATCTCATGATAATGACTGCTTTGTTAAGGGTCACTACGTAATTCCACACTGGAATGTCACATCACCCAAAAAATGCACTTTAAGATAGTTTAAATAATTTTTTAAAAAAGGTTTGAAATTGAGCAGAGTACAGTAAAATTATTTCATAGAGATTAAGAATGATATATTTTAGTAAAATGCCTATCCAGGATTTTGAATCTCACAGCTGACTTTAATTGGTAAAGATAATCAGTTACTGTGCTTTATCAACCCTTTTGCTAGCAATATTCCTACATTACACATTTCTTTACCCACAAACCCAGCTTAAGACTAGTGACCTCAGGTAGTATTCTATATATTAGACATCTCTAGTATAGATCAGGAAAATTGAAATCACTCTTTTTTTCTAAGTAGTCATTAAACTTTTTTTTAAAATCTAGTTTATCAATGAGTGATTTACAAAACAGTAACAAAATTCTGTAATTTGTGGTTTTTGCTATTATTGAATAGCTGCTCAGTCATATTTGGTTAGTGGTAAGAAATTCTACTTGACACATCATGACATTTTAAAAGAAATGTAAAATTGGCTTTAGGTATTTGACTTCATGTTTTTTAAACCTAACTAATGGCTGTATCTCTATAAATAAACTTTAATCATCTTTTTACAAAACCAAGTGGAATGTGTGGGTTTTTTTCTCCTTTCACATATTCTGCTAAGGTGAGAGTAAGAGGAGACTTTATTGATAGTTTTTGTTTATACTGTTAAACCCATTTTATTTTTTATTATTTGATTTGCTTACAGTATAATGAGGTTCATTATGAGATTTTCATACAATTGTTTCATGTACTTTGCTCTTGTTCTCTCCCTCTTTATCCACCTATTTTACTACCTCTTACAATAATCCCCGTCCCCCTCCAAATAAGTCCCCTTGTATTTTCCAATGTTAGATATATACAATTTTACATATAAAATATATAAATATGTTTATATTTATATGTTTTTCCCTATAAGGTAGGTCTACCTTCTACATATCAGGGAAAATGTGGCATTTTTCTTTCTGCATCTGTCTTATTTCACTTAAAATGATGATCTCCATTTCCATCCATTTTCCTGCATATAATGTAATTTCCTTCCTCTTTATAGCTGAATTATATTCCATTGTGCATATAACACATTTTTTTAAACCCATTCATCCGTCGATTAATATCTGGGCCAATTCCACATCATTGCAATTGTGAACAATGATGCAATGAACATGGAAATGAAGTTGACTCTATGGTATGATAACTTAGATTCCTTTGAGTGTATACTCAAACCCATTTTAATCTTGTTAATAGCCATTGTTTCTTTTTTGAAGGACAACACAAAGCTTAGCATGGTGGTGCACACCTGTAAACCCAGCACTTGTGAGGCAGAGGCAGAAGGAAGATAGGGAGTTTGAGGCCAGCCTGGACTACATAGAAAGTTCCAGGCCAGCCTGGGCTACATAACAAAACTATATCTCAAAAACCCAAATAAAGGACAATACAAAAATTGACAATTTGAAAAACCAGTTGTATCTTATCTGAAGTAATGTGTTTTAGTTTCTATACTCTATAAAACAAATGTCATTGCTCAATTACTCAATATAAAAAGTGTAGATCTATGAATTATATAATCATATGTCCCAAATATAAGTGCTATACCTCTATACATCTTTATTTAGATATACTTTCTTTGATTAGGAGACTTTCTGGGTTTGGTCAAGGTATTACTTTTAATTTTTAGAAACTCTTTGTCAAGTCTATGCACATTTTATCCCCAAAGGATTGCTTATGTTTTACCTTTTTTGGTCAATATTATTTATTCTTTAATCAGTGATTCAAGACTGTTACCTGGATCCATATTCTGATAGTAGAAGAGATGGTCCTTCCTTTCCTCAGATGAGGATGCTCCCAACACAGATGTGAGGAGTAAAGCTGTGTCTAACTAGAAATAGAAGTCACTTTTCCAAGACTATTCAGCAATCTCTCCCTTTCTCCTTTTTTTAAAAATATTTTCAGAGAATATATATGACCCCTTCCAAAAAATTTAAAACGTATGGTGAACTTATAAAATTTCAACAGATTTGTCTTTTCTGGTAAAAACAATGAAAATTCAGTTAACACAAGGTTGTGGCATCATAAGATTGCTTCTTAGCTCCTGGACTTAACTTTCATTTTAGGGTCTTTGACATACTTCCCTCATCTGAAGAAAATGAGGTCAACTATAACACAAAGGAGGCTTCTAATGTGGTGGCACGTTGTAAAGAGGTAGTATTGGAAGGATTTAGAAAGAGCCAAAGACTGTTTTACTATTGCTTTGCATGTCTTTTTTTTTCTACCTTTCTCTTCTTTTTTTCTCTTCCACCCTCACCAACATCTTTCCTTTCTTTCTTTTGTCTCAGTCTTCCTACCAATTACATTGCCTCTCTGAAGAGGAAGTGCTTTTAAATAATCTGCAGTCATTGGTAACATGCCCTATAATTTAAAATGGGTTGGATTGCCATGGAGAGAATCATATTTTATGTAGTAACACCTTTTTGTGTTATTCAGTATTTAATCTTTTTATTTATTTGATTCAGTTACTAGATTATAAATTTGTAAGTGATCATTTTGTAATAACAAAATTTGTGTTGTATGCCATATTGTAAAAATGAGTTAATATTTAAAGTTATTTAATGCATTTTAAAAATCACTCATTGTTAATTTAAATTATTTAATGAAATTGACCTATCATTATAAATAAAAACTATAAATTTATATCAGAGTAGAAAGAGCATGAGATCCTAGTTTATAAAACCTGATTTTTGACTCAGCTATTAAGTTTTTCTGGCTTCTTAAAGCACAGAAAATGGGAGCCAAGAAGCTGAAATTCTTGGACAGTAGAGGAATAATTGGCAAATTTTAAATAGATTCCATAATGAGTGAATACTCTCTTCCCTCTTTCTATTCTCCTCTTTTTATTATGCTATATATGCATCCTTGTATTAATTATTTTACCATCGGAGCCCTCCCACATCTGTCAGTTTGCCATGGGGGCTTGTGTGTTGCGCTGAGGCTGAGAGCTCTGCCACTGTAACCTCAGACATGAGCAAGGTTACCCATGATGGACAGGTTTTCAGCTGAGCTTCCAGACTAAGACAGACTAGGGAGTAGGACCTGGTGAGCCACTCCTGAAACAACTAGCCATTGAAAACCCTATGGATAGCAAAGAAACACTGTCAGATATAGTACCTGAAAATGAGGCCCCCAGGTTGGAAGGCACTCAAAAGACTACTGGGGAAGAGTTGCCTCCTCCAAGTAGAGTCTACGCAAAAGAGGAAAACCCTCCACCAGATGGATTGACACAGTGTCTGCAACAATGGGCTTAAACATAAATAAGATGGTTTGCCTGGCACAGAATCGGCAAGTGTTTCGATCTGCTGTACATAGGGTCGCTATGAGTCGGACTCGACTTGACGGCACCTAACAACAACAACAACAATGAGTTAATAATATTTTGTGACTATCAAGTTATTCACTCTGATGATTTTACTATAGTTATGTAAAGTGTTCACATTTGGAAAAATCCTATTGTTCTATTTCTGATCCAGACCCAATCCAAGACTCCACAGTGTATTTAATCGTCAGACAAGTTTCCGTAGTCTCTTTAATCCTTAGTCTTTATCTTGTTTCTGTGAGCTTTGACGGTTTCGAAGAGTATTGGTAACATTTTGTAGAATGCCATCAAGGTAGCATTGATTGATGTTTCCTCATGATTAATGCATTTTTATAAAAATACCACAGAAACACTGTTTTGTTTTTGTGCATTATATCAAGAGTTCTATATGTTTTCTTACTGATGATACTTTGATCACCTGGTTAAGGAGATGTTGGCCTAGTTTATCCACTGGTTTGTTGTTGTTGTTGTTGTTGTTGTTGTTGTTGTTTGGTTATGGTGGATTTTTACATAGTTATTTGTTTGCTTTTGGCTTTTTGAAACATAGTCTTACTATATAGTCCAGGCTGACCTTGAACTTTTGATCCTCCTGCCTCCCAAGGGCTGGGATTACAGGTATATACCACAACACCTGGCCAAGTTTATGCACTTTAAAGTTATTATTTCTGGCCAGGTGGAGGGGTGCATCCTGTATCCCAGATACACAGAAGGCTGAGGAAGGAGTATTACATGAGCCCAGGAGTTGGGGGCTAGCCTGAGCAACATCGTGGGATCCAGTCTCAGAAAAAGAAAAGAAGAAAGAAAGGAGGGAAAGAGAGGGAGGGAGAAAGGGTAGGAAGGAAGGAAGAAAGGATGGATTTGTATATATACATACACACATCTATATCCATTTATCTGTCTATATTAAAACCCATGAGGCAATGATGATACCTCATTATTTGCTCAAACCTACAATACATATAGTGTCAGAAGTGAAACCATCCTTGGGAACGACTGAGTAGGTTTTGCATGTAGGTGGGAAGAACTTGAATCCCTGGGGACCAGAGGATGGATTGTGGTAGGCAGCCTCTAAAATGGCTGCCAATGATCCTTGCTGTTTTGTATTGCTCCTTCCTTGACTGTGGGCTAGATTTAATGACTTTCTTATAATAAATAAAATATGACATAAGTGATGATACAACATTTTCAAAATTAGATTGCAAAAATACTGTGACAATATCTCATTTGCCCTCTCTTCTCCCTCCTGGGTCCTTTTCTCTGAAGGCAGCAAGTTCTCTTGTTTTAAGTAACCCTGTGGTGAGACCCAGATAGCAAAGAACTCATGTCCCTGTCAATAGCCAAGGCTATGAAGGCTGCAACAGCCACATGAGTGCACCCTCAGCCAAACATGAGATGATTACAACCCTGGGCTATACCTTCATTGCAGCCTGAGTCAGAGGCACCCAAATAAGCCATGGCTAGATTCTTGTGCACAGAAACTATGAGATAATAGGTCTATATGTGGTTTTATAGTAATTTGTCATGCAATAATGGATTAAAACTAATACACATTATGAAAAACAAATTTGCTAAATAGAGTTCAGTGTTTTGGTTGCTTAAATTTGTTCTTTTTTCCCCCAACTACTTATTTATGTATTTATTTTAGTGTGAAATAATTTATGGTTCTAAACATCTACAGCCTGCAGCCAGGCTGTGACGTCAGATCTCAGAAGCTAAGCAGGGTCGGACCTGGTTAATACTTGAATGGGAAACCACCTGAGAACACCAGGTGCTGTAGGCTTGGGAGAAGGACCCAGCAAGCCACTCCCAAAAAACAATCAGCCATTGAAAACCCTATGAATAGCAGGGAAACATGGCAGTAGTGTTTCGTCTGTTGTACATAGTGTCCCTCTGAGTTGCACACCAACTCGTTGGCACCTAACAGCAACAAACATCAACTATCCAAAAAAGCTTACTTAGAAGTACTCCCTCACTCCTCATCTACCTCTTTCTCCTCTTATCTCATTCTTCAAATCCTGTTTCTTCCCACCTGCCCTCTGTGGGTAGTTTGATTAGTTTCTGGCTCACATTCATATATTTCTTTTAGCACAAATTAGCAGCCAAATGTAGGTTTTCTTGTATCTTCTTTGTTTCATGAAAGGCAGCACACTACATTTTTAGCTTTTTCCAATTATGTGTGTCTTAAAAATCATTCCATAACAGAGTTCTTCTACATTTTTTATAGCTGCATGTTCCCTGTAGTGTGAATGTACTGTAGGTTATCCAGTCACTCTCTTAGGTGTGGGCATTTAGGTTGTTCCCAGTTAAAAACAATCTTTCAATGATTATCTTGTTCATGCATATATTTGTTTTATTAGTGGTATTGCTTCAGAGTAAATTCTTAGAAATGGTAGTATAGAGTCAAAGGAAAGTTACATACATAGTTTTGTTAGATACTCCCAAATTCCCCTCCCAAAGAGCTATAAATGTTTTCATTCACAGCAGCAATATACATGTAATGCCTGTTTCTACCTTTGTTTTTGTTTGTTTGTTCGTTCGTTTATTTATTTGGCAGTGCTGGAGATCCAATCCAAGGTCTTGCCCATACTAGACAAGTGCTCTACTGAGCTGCATGCTTAGCTCCTCTATTAATTAATGGGGAATTCACATCCAGGAAGCTGGCAGCAAACCTCAGTCTTTGTGTTTGGCATGTAAAAAAATTCGTACCTGACACAGAAATTATAGGAGAGAATATAGGCAAGATTTATTATGAAAGATAATACCTCTTCAATAAGTGAAGGCAGGCAATAGAGAAGAGTTGTTGCCCAGACCTAAAGTCAAATGGGATTTTTATAGTGGAATTTGAGTTGTAGAAACTTTCTACATCTGAGGTCTGCATTTAAAATGAGTTCTTGGACTTCTAGTATTCTCAAAAGGATGAACTTCTGGACAGATGTCTCAAAAATTAAGAATTTAGGCATCCATTGATCAATTAGGGTGCAGAGTCCACTGAAAAATGTCCTCTCCGATGCTGGGGGCAGGTGTTCACTTTACATTTTTTATCAACCATCATGGCTGAAGTACGAGTCATTCTTAATCCCTTTTTCTTCCCTTTTGTGTGTTAATATCTAAGGTAACTTACCTAACATAATGAGGTTGTTTTAGTGGTTGGTTATCAACTATTCATAAAGCATTACCACCAAATAGAATTCATTAGAAAAGTAAAATATCAGCACCTAACAACAACAATTATCACTACATAAAACAGTAGAGTAGTCATTTATTATCATCATATGAGTGACATATTGTGCTGTGATTTTCTGGAAGCTATGGCTATGATGTTACTAGGCAGTAGGAATTTTTCAGCTCCATTATAATTTATGGGACCAACATCATGTATGCAGTCCATTATTGACTGACATGTCACTATGAAGCTTATAACTGTATATATTTAATTTCTAGTACCAATCCTATCTTGATGTCTCGTCAGTTTATTGGATTTCCTGAAACTTGTTGTATAATGGTTTTCTCAGGAAGGGCTCATGGGAACAATGTTTATTGAGTTCTCTTATGTTGTTTAGAATTTGTGACCTTTATATTTGCAACTCAGTTTTGCTGAATATAAAATCCTTGCCTTGGGTGGGATTGTAGCTCAGTGATAGAGCATTTACCTAGTATTCTCAAGACTCTGTGTTTGATCCCTAGCACACACCACCATTCCTAGGGAAAAAACAATCCTTGCTTTCTATTTTCTTTTCCTGACTGTTTTAAAAATGTTGCTTCAGCCATGTGTGGTGGTATATGCCTGTAATCCCAGCAATTTGAGAGGTGACACAGGAGGATTGCAGGTTTGAAGCCAGAGGCAGCTTGCATAACTTAGTGAGACAGGGTCTCATTCAAGATAAAAAATAAAAAAGGGGTAGGGGGTGCAGCTCAGTGGTAGAGCACTGGCAAAATATGCATGAGGCCCTGGGTTCAGTGCCTAAGCACTGCCCCCGCCCCCCCCCAAAAAAAAAAAGTTGCTTCATTTTCTTTAATGTCAAAGTCTGATGATAATTTTCCTTCTCTTATCAGTCATTTGGATTTTTTTACCTAGCTGAGCAAAAAATTTTTTTCGTTAAAGCGATTTTATAGTAGAGCATATCTTGTGGGGCATTCTGGATCATTATTCTTTTTAATGTACAGATTTAATCTTATAAAATGAGACTTTTCTTAAAATACCATATAGTTTTTGTATTGTTCCTTTATCTTGTCTTGGATTTATTATTTCAGGGACTCTTTTTGTCCATAGGCTTCAATATTTGTTTCTTTCTCTCAGTGTTTTTCTGGGAGGAAAGATAGTTTGAGACAGGGTCTTGCTGTATATCCTAGGATCTCCTTGAACTTCTAATCTTTCTGCCCGTAGCCCCCAAGTACTGTGATTTCAGACATATATCACCATGGCCAGCTTCTTTCTCTCAAAAATTTTAATGTCTTCCATACCTTTCTTCAATTTTTCCATTTTACCATGTTTTTTTAAAGATACTATTTCTTTTGTTTATTTAATCCTATATTCTAGTTTAGTCTTCATTTTGGAAAAATCTTTTTAAAATTCTATATCTTTCTGAAATAATATTATTTCACTTCTGATTTTTCTCATTCTAACATACCTTTCTTTCATGTTTCACATAATTTTATTAATGCTTTAGGTTATTTTGAAGTAGTACATTACAATTTGTCTATTTTGTGAATAGTCTTTCTGGCATGCTTTCATTATATGTATTTTTTATTCTGCTATCCTATGTAGAAATTCTGTTTTATTCAGTTATTATGTACCTTCTAGTGGAACTATACAATATCACCAATGTAAAGTAGTCTTGGAGGAGAAAAATCTTGGATCTCAATCTGTATTTCTAACTGAGATTCAATCTACAGGACAAATCAGTCCATTTTTTGAACCAAAATTATGAAACAGAAAAAGGATTTATAGATTATAAGTTATCTGAAAAATGTATCAGCAAGTGACAAAGGATACACTTTATTTGGGTCTCAACTCAAACTAAGACAGTTTTTTTAAAAAATAAACAAACTTGTATGGCAATGGGGGAAGTTTGACCAGTACTTAGATTATTTTTTGCTGTTAAGAAAGTTTTACATTTTTTAGGTAATGTTATTGTGGTTATGATGGTAGAAAATAATCATATTTTTCAAATATTGAAAAGGTATAACCAGGCATGTTTGTATGCACCTGTAATCTCAGCACTTGGGAGGCTGAGGCAAGAGGTTCATGAGTTTAAGGTCAGCCTGGCCTACATAGTGAGACTGTGCCTCAAAAGAAAATAAAAGTATTATAAAAAGGAAAGAAGGCAGGGAGGGAGGGAGGGAGGGAAAAGTAGATCTGAAAGTCTGTGTTATGGGACTGGCTGGAAAAAGGCAGAACTTAATAGACAGATGGCTTAAATATGTGATAGATATACTTCAACTGCCTATTGATGGGGCTGTACTCTTTGTTCTGATGAAATTAGATTCCGCAATGTATTTTTACTTCATCTGTTATTTTAATTATGAGAGCTCTGGAATCTTAAAAAGTTTATATATTTTTCTGTCCAATAAATATATAAGTTTCTGCTGCTTGCTAGAATCTGTTTTAAGCACTTAGTGAAGAAGCAAAGTATCTCCCCTTGTGAGACATATTCCTATCATTGGAGAAGAGAAATAATAAGGTAAACAAGTAAATATAAATGAAACACAGTAAAGAATCAGAGAATAATAGGCACAATGGAATTGTTTCATATAGGATGGTCAAAGAACACTTCACTGAAAAAATGGCTTTTGAGTACTGTAAGATCTATCTAAGGGAAGAACATTCCATGCAGAGGGACAGTGGATGATCCACAGTGAAACTAGTGAAGCTAGGAAAGGAGAACATTGCTTTAACCAGTTTGGGGAAAACAAAACACAGAAAATACCTGCCTTCATGAAACTGATGTTTTATAAGGGAAAATATGCTATAAGAGCAAGGCAAAAGCTAAAGGAACTAATATTAGATTATAGCAGTACTCATAGCAAAAGATAATAGTGACTTAGACCAAGATGGTAGAAGCAGCAGCAGTGAGAAGTGTTTAATTCTGAATGTATTTTGAAGATAGAACCAGCAGAATTTGCTAATGAAATCTGAGATTGAAAGAGAGGAGTCAAGGATGAATATATCTTGTTCAAATAGTGTATAAGAAATCCCAATGACTCAGGAGGCTGAGGCAGGGGATTGCAAGTTCAAGGATAGAAGCAATTCATATAAGTTAGCAAGATCTTGTCTCAAAATAAAAAAATTAAAAAGGGGCTGGAAGTGTGGCTTGGTGATGAAGTACTATGCCTAGCATGCATGAGGCCCTGTGTTGAACCCCTAAGTCCTACAAAAAAGGGGGGGGGAGAAGTACATAGTATAATTTTCTAGCTGGGAGTTTTACATTGGTTCACTTGTCACTTTTTCAAAATTAGGATATCATGATGTAGGGCTTCTGGGGCTTGCTCGTCTACTTGAACCTCATTTCAGCCATGGACAGTATCATTTTCATTCAGCCTCTTCCCCAAGACTAAATAGTATAGCTCTACAGATCAGTGCTTTGCCTTGTATGTCAGATGTACTCTCCAGTATGGCATAGTTGGTATAATGCTAGCTTGCAAGTCAGGGAACCTGTGATCTGTTAGCAAATTTAGCTGTGTGATGATAAATCCATCTAACTTCTCCAGTCCTTAGCTTTCTAATCTGAGAAGTGGTAATAAGTGTACTTCATTTTTGTCTGTATTAAGTAAAATATATGAATATGATTTCAGAAATACAAAGGGTTATATAAAAACAACAAAATGATCTTATTATTCCTGGTTCATTTGTCTCTGGCATTGGAGAATATTAAATAGGTAAAGTGAATTTGTATGATCCTGAACACAGGAAAGTCTGAAAGAATATCCATCTTAGTTTTGGTAGCATCAAAATTGTGTGCTTTGGTAAAATGGTCATTATTAAAAATAGAATCACTGGGTGATAGACTTTTCAAAAGAATAGAATTGAAAGTTTTAGCTTCTTCCTTTTGGTTTACAGCACTTTTCATGGACATTTAAATTTGACCGCAGTTTATTGAGAACATATTCTATTCCAATCATGGTGCCCTGTCTGGACATTCAAATATTTCTAAGAATGTTAACACTCCTGTTAGACAAGTACTTACTACATTCTTTTTCCCCTCAACCCTTTTCAAAATGAGTCTTCAGTGCATTTTCACAGATGGAGTTCATGTCAGGCTTGGGGGACCTTGATAATATTAATAGTTTCAAAGACCTCAATTTGTGGTACCCCTATACTAATTTCATAAGCCCAGGGATTCTAATTTCCATCAAAAACATTTTATCAGCTCTTATCCTCTTGGGTTTCAATCCATAGTATAGAGAAGGAAAACTAAGGGACTTGATCCTTCAGTCATTAAATTAAATCTTTTTTTCCTATATTCAACAGCTGATTGGCATCTCTCATTGTAACTCCTTTTCCTTGGAAGAGTGTATAAATATTCAGTCAGAAATATGATTTCTTGTAGGATGTGTATTACATATTTGAAGGGTCAAGTGGATATAGTGTTCCCATTGCTATTGTTTTTATCCTTAAGCTACAATTTCTTGTTTGGTTTGGTTTGGTTTGGAGGGTTCTGTTTTGCTTTGTTTTGTTTTGTTTTTGAGATAAGGTCTAGCTATCTAGCCCAGGCTGGCTTTGAACTTAATCATCCTTCTGCCTCAGCCTCCTGAGTGTTGGGATGACAGGCATGTACCATTATGTCCAGTGTTACTACTATTCCTTTTGAGCTGTAATGAATAATTCATTTTGAGAGGCAGTGAATGCTTTCAGTCACTGATCTGAATAATAGTTAATATTAAACTTCAATTTATTTGTTATGAAATTATCATTACTAATTTGTCCAAAATAAGATAGAATTTTTTTTTAACTTTTTAATTTTTTTTATAATCCTAAGACATGATCTCACTAACTTACACAGGCTTTCTCTGGTCTCGAGCTTGGGATTCGCCTGCCTCCACCTACTGAGTTGCTGGGATTACAGGTGTGAGCCACTGTTTCGGACCTTGAATAGAATCCCAAATTTGATAAATCCAACTTGGATTGATAGTTTGTAGAAAAATAATTCCCTACATGAGGAAAGACAGGTTTTCTTTCTTTTAGCATAGTATTAGTGCAAAAATGAACTCTTTATTTTCTTCTACCTTCCAGGAGGGAAATGCTGGTTAGGAGGTGAATTCAATTTACTTCTTCATAATCAGACTACAGTTCTGTTATGCTAGAGTCAGAGTTTATCTTTGTTGTTATGTGTAACCTACAAATGTGCCACAAGGAATACTACAAAATAAATTAGTGCAACTTGTGTTTATGGCCAAGGACATTTAAATGGATACAAAGTGGGTGAAAAAGATAAAAACTTACCAAAGAATGTTGTTAAGCTGAATTGTATTTGGTGCTATTTTTCAAATAACAAATAGAAGTAGTGGGAAATTTCTAAGACTGAATTGACTTTTAAAATGTGATTTTGATGGATTAATTACTATGTGGCAAGGACATGGTCAGAGGCAAGGTTTTTCTAGAAATACTCTCTGTAATTCTATAATTACTTTCAGTTAGATTTGTATTAACTAAGCTCTAGATCTTCATTTTTTTTCTTTTATCCTAAACAATGGTGAAATACCCCTAGATGTCCTGAAAATTTATTATCAGGTTCTCTTTATCTCTGAATAGTTGTTAGATTAGGTGCTGTTAAGTCGGTATCCGACTCATGGTGACCCTCATGGGGTTTTCAATGGCTGACTGTTTCGGGATTGCCTTGAGAGTGGATTGCCAGGTCCTTCTCCCATTTTTTTGGTGCTGGGAATTGAACTCGGGACCTCAGAGACTGCAGCGCAGTGCTCTACCAACTGAGCTAAATCCCAGCCCCATCTCTGAATAGTAGATAACACGAATACAGGAAATACTAAGTTTGCTTATACCTAGAAAGAATTTGTTTCAAGTTAGATCATTTAAAAGTGCTTGTAATGTAAGCCTGGAGAATGTCCTATATTGTAGGATTAATAGCCAAACTGATTTGATAGTCTTTGATATCTCTCCTTTTTAGAAAAATAATTGGGAATGTATCTGTTAGGAAAAAAATGTTGAGAAGAATTTATTTCACAGTGATCAATTAATAAAACAATAAAAATAACTTCCTGTGTCCCCATTTCCTCCACCCCCGTGCTGGAGATTGAACTCAGGGCCTTGCGCATGCTAGGCAAGTGTTCTACCACTGAGCTACATCCCCAGTCCTTATTCTGGAGTTTTTATAGGACATCAAAATAAATAAATTTCATAAATTAGAGCCATGGGTATACATTTCCTCAGAGTATCTTTAAGTAATTTTTAAATTTTTTCCAACTACAATAATGCATTGTAAAGAATGAAAAATACAGAAACATACAAAGAAAAAACTAAAACCAGCGTTCATTATATTACCTAGCACTAACTACTCTAAAATTTTTTCATGTATTTCCCTGGAAGGTTTTTTCCACACATGCCTTTAAACTTCTTACTTTGTAATGACTTTCATCCTAAAGTAGAGATGCAAGAAAAGTACAAAGTTCTCCCCTCTTGCTCTCCATATAGTACATATTCAGGTTTATTTAGCTCTCCAAAGATTGTTCTTTCTAGCAATTTTGTCCTCCAAGATCCAATCCAGCATTGTACATTGCCCTTACTTGTCATGTCCCTTTGAGACAGAATTACACTGTACTTCCCAGCCTTGAATTTGTGAGCTTAAGATATCAAGATACGCTCCTCCTTCATCCTCCCAAGTAGCAGGGACTACAGGCATGCACCACTGCAATTTATTTATTTTTTTGGTCCTTAGGGGTTGAATCCAGGCCCTTGCACACATTTTGCAAGTGCTCTACCACTAGTCTGCACCCTCAGCCCATTTTTTATTTTTTGATACAAGGTCTCACTAAGTTACACAAGCTCCCTCTGGCCTCGAATCTGCTATCCTCCTGCCTCTGTCACTGGGATTACAGGAATGATCCACTGCACCTGCCTTGCACAACTATTTTTATATCATAGTTTTATATCTCTTTTCCCATTTAATATTATATTTTCAGCATTTTCCAGTGCCTTTAATTATTATTTCAATTATCATTTTAGATGACCATATAATATCATTTATTTTCATTAGTCTTCTATTATTGGACATTTTTCTGTTTCTGTTTTTTTTTTTTCTTCAGTATACAAATACAGTTAAGCAGAAGAGCTTTGTAAATAAATCTTCATTGTAATTTTAATTTCTGAATCCTCTATCAAGTATTTGTTATGTACTTAAAACATGGAGCAACAAAACAAAAATCCTACAGACAAGGATAATTAAATGTTAATCTCTATGATTCTGAATATAATTAGAATGGAAATTTGGAAAAGGGGAAAATTACCAGATAACGAGGTTGCCAGATTTAGCAAATAAAAATGCTGGATGTCCATTTAAATTTGGATTTCAGATGGCATACACAATATTTGGGACATACTTATACTAGGAAATTATTCATTACATATCTGAAATTCAAATTTCACTGGGCATCCTGTAGTATCTGGCAGCCCTACCAGAGGTTTGAGTATTCAGGAAATCATCATGGTAGAGGTAATTCAAGTGAGTAAAGAAGGTTCTATATCCAGAAAGAATGGCCTGAGATTGCCACAGAAGCCAAGAATGAGCTTAGTTTGTTTCAGGTATCTGCCATAAGGATAAAGACTTTGTGTTGTGGCTCATTTGTTGTTATAGCTCCAGTTCCTTAAACTGTGTGTGTATGGTTATTGTTGTTAGATGCTGTCAAGTCTCAAGGGACTCATAGTGACCCTCGTGGGGTTTTCAATGGCTGATTGTTTCGGGATTGCCTTGGGAGTGGATTGCCACATCCTTCTCCAGTGTGTGTATGGTTGTTTGTTGTTGTTGTTGTTAGGTGCCATCAAGTCGGTATCCAACTCATAGCGACCTTCATAGGGTTTTCAATGGCTGAGTGCTTTGGGATTGCCTTGGGAATGGATTGCCAGGCCCTTCTCCCATTTTTCCAGTGCTGGAATTGAACTCGGAGCCTCAGAGACTGCAGAGCAGCACTCTACCCACTGAGCTAAATCCCAGCCCATGTGTATGGTAGTCACTCAATAAATATTTGTTGAATCAATAAACTAATTTGCACTATAATAAAACTAGACTTTTTGGAATAAAGATAACTTGTTGTAACTAAGTAGGTAAACATCAAATTTCCATAAACCTAGAAGACCTGGCAGAAGAATTTTAACCATACCTTTCTTGATTCATTGATTTCATAATGGTTTATTAAGAAGCCACTAAATATCAGATGCTAAGAATACTTTGGTGAACAAGAACAGACATGGTCCTTACCTTCATGAATTTTACCCTCTGCAGGAGGAGTAGACATTCTTTAATTAAGATATTCAATTTATAATTACAAATAGATGAGTATTGTGTGGGAGAAAAGTCCTTTCTTCTATAATTGATACAATGAGGAAGTATTCTTGTTTTTGTTCTTTTGGTTTAGTTTTTGTTTGTTTGTTTCCATCTTTTTGTTTGTTTGTTTGTTTGTTTGGGTTTTTTTTTTTCCTTTTTTTTCTTTTTTAAATAGGGTCTCTCTGTGTAGCCTAGCTGTGGCCTGGAACTCACTGTGTAGCCCAGACTGGCCTCAAACAAGTGATCCTCCTACCTCAGCCTCCCAAGTTGTGGTATTATAGTTGTATGCCACCATATCCAGCTGAGAAATATTCATAAAACAATCTGACCAAATGGAGAATAGAGTGGAGATATATCGTGGGAGAAAGATCCAATCTTTTCTATAAAATCCTCATTCCTTCACTTATTTTTCCCTCTGAATTACAGAACATTCTTTGGACTGGCATACTTGTTTCTTATACATTTTTTAAAAATCTTTTCATAGCCAGGCGCCGTGGTGCACACCTGTAATCCCAGCGGCTTGGGAGGCAGAAGCAGGAGGATTGCAAGTTCAAGACCAGACACAGTCTGCGTAATTTAGTGAGACCCTGTCTCAAAAAGTAAAAAAAAAAAAAAAAAAAAAAGGGCTGCGGGCTCAGCTCAGTGGTCCAGCACTTGCAAAAAGCATGCAGGCGCCAGACCCTGGGTTCAAGTCCCAGTATCACCAAAAAAAAAAAAAAAAAAAAAAATCTTTTCATATGGACAATTTAACTTGTTTGCTAGATTGGTGACAAATGCCTGTAATCCCACCAGCTCAGGAAGTGGGGACAGGACGATCCCAAGTTCGAGGCCAGAGGCAGGCAGCATAATTTAGTGAGACACTGACTCAGTGTACAAAAATAAAAGACAGGCTAAGGGCACTACTCACTGGTAGAGCACTTGGAAGCCATGTGCCAGATCCTGGGTTCAGCCCCCAGTACCAAAAAAAAAAAAATAAATAGAAGTTATAATTGAGGTTTCAATGGCTATGGATATCTTATATGTCCATAAGACACTATTTCATGATTCGGTGAGCATCTTGAAAAAGTTTAAGAGGCTTAGTTGCTGTTCTTAGTTTCCAGATGTGTGTGGCAACTTTGATCAGAGATGGATATCCAATGATTTGTAATTGGGAACTTTGTTAGCCTTATCATATTAATTTAAATCAGAACAGTCACTTTTGAATCTACCTTTCACTTACAGTCATGCAGTGCATAACTTCATTTTGGTCAATAATGGACCAGATATACAACAATGGTCCTGTGGGATTATAAGGGAGCTGAAAAATTCCTGACATCTAGTAATATCACAGCTATCATGATACTGTAGTGAAACCCTTTATTTATTCATTCATTCATTTATTATTTATTTATTTATGGTGATGTTGATGCCAACAAACCTACTGTACTACCAGTCATATAAAAGTATAGCATGTGTACTTACGTATAGTTGGCATACTATAGGAAAGGTTTTCTGTTTTGTTTTTATAAAATTAATCAAAACCTCTCAGAACAAAAGACTCTGAAGATGAAAGGGGAAAAAATCATTAATCGTTGTTGTTAGGTGCTTCCCAGTAGGGTCCAACACATAGCAACCCTATGTACAACAGAACGAAGCACTCCCTGACACTGCCATGCCACCACTATGTCAGTGCTTCTCTGCTATTCATAGGGGTTTCGATGGCTGATTGTTTCAGGATTGCTTTGGGAGTGGATTGCCACATTCTTCTCCCATTTTTGTGGTTCTGGAGCTCCAACCCATGGTCTCAGAATGCACAGACCAGCACTCTACCAACTGAGCTAAACTCCAACCCCATTAATCGTCGTTGTCGTCGTCATCGTCGTCGTTGTTGTTGTTAGGTGCCATCAAGTCAGGTTGACTCACAGCAACTCTATGTACAGTAGAGTGAAACTCTCCAACACTTGGCCATGCCTGGCACTATTGTCAGTGCTTCTGAGACCCATAGGTTTTTCAATGGCAGATTGTTTTGGGAGTGGATTGCCAGGTCCTTCTCTCTAGCCTGCAGCACCTGGTATTCTGAGGCGGTCTCCTATCCAAGGACTAACCAAGCCGACCCTGCTTAGCTTCCAAGATCAGGCAGAATCGGATGCCAGAGTGCTATGGCTGCACAAATTAATAAAACAGTGAAATACCATTGCTCATTCACTTCAATGGTTAAAATCAAAAAGACTACCAATTTTTAGCAAAGATATAGAACAATTAGAACTATCATTCTTTGTTGATGAGAGCATACAATAGTACCACATATTTGGCATACTGTAGAATAAGTTTTTTGTTTTGTTTTTTATAAAATTAACCCAACCCTCTACCCTGTGAACCACCAAGTTGTTTATCTAAGAATAGCAAGAACATTCACTAAAAGAGTGTATAAGATTCACAACAGGAAACAGAGATGTCCATCAGCAGGATAATTGTACTGTGTTCATTCAACAGGATATACTAGACTATTAAAAAAAAGAACTCCTAATACCTCCTACTACATGGATAAATCTCAGGAACATTGTATTGGACAGGAAAGTCAGATATAGAAGAATATTTGTATACTATATTATACCATTTAAATAGGCAAAAACAATTTATGACAAATTGAAAAATAGGAATTCTTCTTTGTGAGGAAGTATAAAGACTGACTGATAAGAGACAATAGAGAACTTTCTGGGATATAAGCAATAATTTTTAAAAATGCAAAGTGCTATAAATAATAACTTAATTCCAAGCCAACCCAACATCTCTACTAATAAATCTCACCATTTTTAAAAAAGAATAATAAATCCTATCTGTTTATAGAAAAGGTAAGAAAACATTAGAATTATATTTAGTGCTATGTAGCATAGGCTTATAGATGACATACAAATGAAAAATGTAATCTATGCAAACTGGCTAAAGAACATCCATTGAAAAAAGTGAATATTTTTCCTTATTACATGTGCTTTTATATGGAGTCAAAATAAAGGTGATTTGCCATGATAATTTC
Source organism: Pedetes capensis (assembly GCA_007922755.1). Taxonomy (NCBI): domain Eukaryota; kingdom Metazoa; phylum Chordata; class Mammalia; order Rodentia; family Pedetidae; genus Pedetes; species Pedetes capensis. Next base: position 26,003 of record VMDO01013441.1, read on the forward strand.
TTATACTCTATTCTTTTACTCTGTCTTGTAGTAATAGAAGAACTGTGATGTTCTGCCCATGAAAGGGCATTGATATCCTTCCGGTTTTTTTTTTTTCTCTTGTCCTTTTTCTTTTGCTATGAAATTATATATATCAATGAATAGGTGTAAATGTATGCCACAAGCACATCCTTCTTTCTTTTTTTTTCTCCCTTTATTGGTAAATGTTGATGGAGTACAGAGTAATACAGCATTTGCTTTTTCCATTATGCAACTATTATGTCACTTTTGGTTACATTTTCATCAACTTACAAAGTTTATGGAATCTTTTGACTAATATGTAGTAAAACTGGTATGCATATTTGGGTTTTATTACTCTATTTTTCCCATGTACTCATGAAGTTGCCTCATTTACATTGAGATTATCCTCTCCCCCTTTATCCCTATACATTGTTTCTCCTCCCGATCCCACCTTGCACAATCTTTGCGTCCTTGTGCTAGTCCCCTCCCTCCTCCTTTCCACTTTTTATGCTTCTACCTTTCTTTTTTAAAGCTTCTGCCAGTCCTCTGCAGAACTAATACTTATTCTGACTTCTGCATTTTCATTCCTTGAGATATATGTGTCTATGTATATGTGCATATATACACATATATATATCACTTATGTATATAACCCTATATGTGTATATGCATACATGTATATATACATATGGATAGCCTTATACAGTATATCGCTTAACTGTTCTTTTTCAACTTTATAGATATGATACAACATAGCATATAGTCTCCTGAGTTTTGTTCTTTTCATTCCTGTTTCTAAGATTCATCCATATTGTTTATTTACATTGCTACATAATATTCTTTTGTTGATATGTACTACTGTGTGTGTGTTTTCTTCCTTACCCTCTTTCTCATCCTTTTCTCACCTATGTTGTTGTTGCGTCCTGTTGTTGTTAGGTGCCCTCGAGTTTGGTCCCATTCATAGCAACCCTATGTACAACAAATGAAACACTTCCCAACACTGTGCCATGCCTAGCACTATGCTATTCATAGGATATCCAATGGCCGATTGTTTTGGGATTCTTTCAGGAGTGGGTTGCCCAGTCTTTCCTCCATTTTTGCAGTGCTGGGGATTGAACCCAGGGCCTCAGAGCACACAGAGCAAGCACTCTATCAACTGAGCTAAATCCTACTCCTTTCCCACCTATAGCAGTAGTTAAATTTGGCAAAATGTTTAGTGGCTTCACAGGTATGAAATGCTTCTAACAAAGAGTTGAAATTATGACTTAGAAATACAGATATCATTAGAAATCTCTTCTATAAATGGAGTAAGCTATATGATTTGCATTTTATAGTAGGGCATGAATTTTATAGTTATAATGACAGCTGCAGAGTAGAAAGTTTTAACACACTAGAATGAAATGTATCTTGGAGACATTCTTGGTATCTGAAGATCAGCAGGCTCCATATGGTGCCAGTGAACCAATGAATTTGAAGAAAATACTCCTGTTGCTGAAACAGCCCAAAGTATAAATTATTTCTGAACACAAATACAAATTTGTAGTCTTTTCATCTTACTTTCTGCATGCATAGTTGTATGTATAAAGTAAGATTATTGTAAATGGCCTGTTTTATTCAATGTGTAATTTTCCTCCGAGTTCCAATAAAATGATAATACATTTTCTAAATTGTTATGTGTTGTGCTAGGTGCCATCGAGTCAATATCTGACTCATAGCGACCCTCATAGGGTTTTCAATGGCTGACTGTTTCGGGATTGCCTTGGGAGTGGATTGCCAGGCCCTTTTCCCATTTTTGTGATGCTGGGAATTGAACTCAGGACCTCAGAGACTGCAGAGCAGCGCTCTACCAACTGAGCTAAATCCCAAGTTATTATAATAAAAGACTTTTTAGATCAATTAATACCAACTCATAAAAATGATAAGGCTTTGAATGCCAGCATTCGCTAATAAAGGCCATAATTCTGATACTGTCTTTAATCTTTTTTCAGAAATCCATTCTGATATTAATATTTGTTGTAGCGAACTACTATATTATTATTTACCATAGGATGCAGTGTTTTATAAAAGAAGCTCAAAGTACCTATTATATAAAAATATACTTCTGTATACATACAAATTTAACTTATTCTATATGTTATATATTCTATATATTCTATATGCCTGCAGCCATAGCCTCCCGGAATCCAATCTTGTCAAATCCCAGAAGCTAAGAAGGATCGGACCTGGTCAGTACTTGGATGGGAGACTGCCTGGGAATACCAGGTGCTATAGGCTTGAGAGAAGGACCTGGCACTCCCAAAAAGAAATCCCCAAAAAACAATCAGCCATTCAGAACCCTATGAATAGCAGAGAAGTACTGACAATAGTGACAAGCACGGCACAATGTCAGGTAGTGTTTCATCTGTTGTACATAGGGTCACTATGAGTCAGACTCTACTCTACAGCACCTAAGAACAACAACAATATATAACCACAGTGTGATCGTCACTATGGCAATTTGCTTAATATGACCACAGGTTTAAAATTTGATAAGATAATATAAAGATATAAGGTAATATAAAATTTGGTATAAATTTTAACTTTTTAAAAATAATTTGTTAGCCACACATGGTAGCACATGGCTGTGATTTTAGTACTGGAAGACTGAGAAAGATAGCAAGTTCAAGGTCAGCATGGGCTACACAGTGAGTTCAATGCCATCCTGGGCTACATAGCAAGATCTTGTCTCAAGAAAAAAATTTATGTTAAGGGTTGATCTTTCTTTTGGTATTTTTAACTCATTCAACTCATTAACTGTTTAAGCCACTGATGTCAGATCTAGTTAATCATCCCATAAATCGGAATTATGTATGAAAAAGGGGGGAGAATTATCAGAGAAACTTGTTAAGATTTCTATCCTAACTGACATCAGACAGAAGCTTTTAAATTAAGTATACACTGTTACAAATATCTTATTAGAATGCAAGATAATCAGAGACTGATCTGAAAGTAATCAAGGGTGATCAAGTCTTTTTAGGATCTTGTTTTCTAGGTTCTCTCTCCAGAAAGCACTTACACTTTTGAAATAACTCTAGTGTCAAATCAGAGAAACCCCTCCTTGTAATCAACCTCAAAATTAGACATAGTTGATCCTAACAATAGACTCAAACACTTGAAGAGTAGACAGGGCATTTTTCTTATTGACCAAGACTGAGAGGCTCCATTCATCCTTCTATCACATGGGACATGGCATGTATTTTTTAGTAGTAATAATAGTAGTAGCAGTAGTTTTTTTCTCTCAGAAGCAACTAAAGCTCTGGGATAAATGATTAATCATTTATTTTCTTGAATGGGGAAGACGTTATGGGTAGTGAAAGCTGATTAACTTCAATTAAAAACAGGAGGGGTAGGTTTCTGTTCTAAGAAGTCATGCATCAATGAAATTTAAGTTATTGCAGCTCCAGGACAGCAATTACTTATATATTGACAACTTTTACATGTTTTACATGCCCATTTGCTCTTCTGTTCACTACTGAAATATAGTTACCATAGCAATGAACACATCACATGATTCCTGTGCTAGTTCTAAAATAGATATCAGCAATATGCCATATGAGCTTTACTTATTTTCTACATAAGGACTGCATATACAACTTGAGGTTATTCCATACCCTTCTCAGTAGAGATAGCTTATCATTGATTTAGAAAGCTTTCAGAGTAAAAAGTAATTGGCAGGAGAATATTTTTAAGTCTCTAGCCTCTTTTGTACTATATAGTATGTATTTTTTGCCACTGAACTAAAAGAACAGCTTCACTAGCTTTGACCAGCAGGGACTCTTCTCTTGTATATTTAACCAAAAATAGTCCATGGAATACCGGTGTCACTTTGAAGATTTGGTGGGTGGGATGTATATTGCATTCAGGGAAGCATTTACTCAGTCTTATATTGGCCAATCATTAACGACCCTCTGTTATCTCCATTTATGCATGAAGTTAAAAAAATACAGGATTCTGGTGTAGAATTTGAGGAGAGGGGGAGGCTAAGCACAGCTGGAGGCATACTATTAATCTTACTCTACAAGATTTAAACAGGTTATACAGCTCTGTATCTATAGAAAAGGACTTCAGATTTCCAAGATTGGAACTGTCAGTTCCCACTTAGTCCTTACTCTTGTGTTTTCTATAAAGTATGTAGTAGACTGTCAGACCTCATGAAGTAAATAGTAGTACACCCCACTTACCGAGGATCTTAGCTATTTATTTGAAGCAGTGCAAGTAATACAGCATATTAGAGAATGGTGTTACTGTGTAACTATTTCTCACTATGTATAAATTAAGCAAAATATTTCAGTTTTTTTGAGCTGCTGGCTATACTACTATTGTTTAAGGAACTATAAACTAAAATTTTTATTTTATTTTTTAATTTATTTATTTTGGTTTCTCAGAGCATAATCTTGCTATGTAGCACAGGCTGGCCTTGAACTTTTAATCTTCCTTTCTCTGCCTCCTGAGTTTCAAGCATGTGCACCATGCCTGACAAAGAAATAATAATTCTTTACTGAAACTACGAAGAACAACTGTGCTATGTATAGTGGAGGAAACCAGTGCTTTATTCTCTTATGCTCTTGTCCAAAACTTGTAAGAGGTGATTCATAAGTCCTCAAAATACAAAGTAATAAACCTATGAAGCTAAGTAGGTATATGTATCTTTGGCTACTACTGACTGGGATATGTGCTTGACTGTGTGATATTTATGTTTACTCTTTTGTCTCAGCTATAATTGAATGAAACTGTATTACATAGACTATATAATGTATACTTCTGTATCCACACAGCACTAAAGCTTAGGACAAATGATTGGAGATGTTTTTATAATCTTGTATTTGAATCATATTTTTTTCTTGGTAATTGTTTAAAACCTAGACATTACAGAAATAATGCAGAAAGAAATTTATTTCCATATTGTATGTTATTGTAAAAAGTATTTAAAATGTTTATTTTAATGAAATCATACTATAATTCTATTTTATAGCTTTTTATATAAGAAAATAACTAGCTACCAGGCACTGTGGCACATACCTGTAATCTCAGTGACTCGGGAGACAGAGGCAGGAGGATGGCAAGTTCAAGACTGGAGGCAGTCTGCGTAATTTAGCAGGATCCTGATTCTGTCTCAAAAAGTAAAAAAGTGGGCTGCAGGGGAGTTCAGTGGTACAGCACTTGCAATACATGCAAGCGCGAGGCCTTGGGTTCAACTCCTAGTACCGCAAAAAAAAAAAAAAAAAGAAAAAGAAAGTAGTCTTCTTTCCTTGATAGTGCAAACTTATCTGCATTTTTTTAAATAAGAGTTGTAGTATATGAATACACACAGTTTGTTCTCCTATTAAAAGCTATTATTGGGTTTTCTGGGTTTTGTTATTGTAAATAGTGCTATAGTAATTACATGACTTACGTACGTTAGTGTAAATATTTCTTTAGGCTCAATCCCTAGAATTGAGCTGCTAATTCTTAGGAAATAAAAAAATGAACTTCTGACAAGTTCTGCCAACTTGACTTCCAGAAATGTTCTACCAAAGCATATTCCTAGTTTAAATGCCTGTTAAAGTTTTACAAGGCTGATCAGTTTAAAATGACATTTCATTGTTTTAATTTGCATTTCTAGGGCTATTGTCGAAGTTCCATACCTTTTTGTGTTTATAGACCCTTTGTATTTTCCCCTATCTATCAATTTCTTCTTGCCCATCTTTATTTTTCTTTCAGATCATTTAATTTTTCCTAATAACTTTTCCTTGTTTTTCCATCCTTTGTTTATTAAATCCCTAGTTTGCTTATAAATATTTCTCCCAATTCGTTTTTTGACTGTATTTTTGGTTCTTGCTTGTATATGGAAGCTTTTAATTTAATTTGTGTTAACTCATGTTTATTAGTCTTGTCTGTTATAGCTCACCTAATGGAGTAATATCAAATTGTGTTTTTCATATTGGTCTAGTATATTCATTCATTCAGTTATTTACAAAAGCTAGTCATTTGAGTCCTAGGATAACAAATATCCTAGATGATGGGACATCATTGTCTGTACATTCATAAGAATGTAATTATATTTGCAACAGTGATGCCTAGGAAAAATAGATCAAATTCTCTGGCATGATTAGCAGCTACTTCTGAATATTGCTATAAAGTAAAAATAGCATGGAACATGTAAAGCAACAGTAAAAATTGATGAATAACCAATTAGCTTGTCCTTTTTTGAAATTTAGTTAATTTAGTCATTTTTGTGTCTTCGTGTTTTTAAGTATTAATTTCATAGCTAAAACTTGGACATCTTTCCAAGTTAAGATATTAATGTAAAACGTATAACAACCAGCATTTCACAGAACATTAAAAACTCCTTTAGATAAAAGCCAAACCATAATTCTCATTCTGCATTCTGTTTTATAAAGTATTAGGTCAAAATAAATAGTTTAGTGAGTGCCTGTTTTGTAGCTAGGCTCTTGCAGAAGAAAAAAAGAGTAGTGGGGTGATTTGTTTTTTTTTTATTTTGTTTATTTGCAGTGCTGGGGATCAAATCTCAGGGCCTTGTGCATGCTAAGCAAGCACTCTACCACTGAACTACACACCCAACCCTGGAATGATTTGTTTTTAATGGTATGGATCATGTTCATTAAAAGTGAAATAATGGCTAGGTGTGGTGATTGTTGTTGTTGTTAGGTGCCGTCAAGTCGGTATCCGACTCATAGCGACCCTCTGTCCAACAGGGGAAACACTATTGTCAGTGCTTCTCTGCTGTTCATAGGGTTTTCAATGGCAGATTGATTTTTGGGAGGGGGTTGCCAGGTCCTTCTCCCAAGCCTACAGCTTCTGGTGTTCCCAGGTGGTCTCCCAACCAGGTACTAACCAGGCCCGACCCTGCTTAGCTTCCGAGATCTGACGGGATCGGATGCCACAGGGCTACCGCTGCAGGCTAGGTGTGGTGATACAACACCTATAATCCCAGCACTTGGGAGGCTAAGGCAGGAGGATCACCAGGAGTTCCAGGCCAGCCTGAGTTACACAGTGAGACTATGCCTCTCTCTCTCTCTCTCTCTCTCTCTCTCTCTCACACACACACACACACACACACACACACACACATAAATAAATAAATAAATAAATTAATTAATTAAATAATAATAATAATAATAATGAAACAAACAATAATTACTCAACAATGTACAAAGACTACCTGTCCATAACAAAACAGAACCAAAAAAGTATTAGTTTCTTTTATAGTGGTACTGTCTGTTAAGGAAATGTTACTGGAGAGCAAACTGCAGTCATTTCTAGAATGTAAACTGAAGAAATCATCAAAAAAACCCTGAGAGTACTGAGGTTCATAAGTAGACAAAATAAATGGACATCTGTGAATTAGCCAACGTAAGTCTGCCAAAATATACTTACTTCCTTGCTTATCCCACCATTTGCTAGTTACTTCTTTGTGTTAAAGCTTTCATTTTTATTTAAGAGAGGTACTTCTTAGAAGGGCTGGGATTTAGCTCAGTTGGTAGAGTGCTGCACTGCAGTCTCTGAGGTCCCGAGTTCAATTCCCAGCACCGCAAAAATGGGAGAAGGACCTGGCAATCCACTCCCAAGGCAATCCCAAAACAGCCATTGAAAACCCTATGAGGGTCGCTATGAGTCGAATACCGACTCGACGGCACCTAACAACAACAACAACAACTTCTTAGAAATTTTAGCATGATGAATGTTGTCAGACCTTAATACCACAGTGTGCGTAAATTGAAGATCCTTTCTTCATCTCAGATTTGGATAGGGAAAGAAAGAGATAATGAGACAACCATGAGTCTGAGGTAAGGGGATGTGACAGAGTATGAATCAAGGGATAGGGAATCAAAGATAATCTTTGCACACCTCACAGTGTCATTTGAATGTATATTTTATCTAATATATATGTTCCTAATCCCCAAACCAACTCATTTCTTTGAAATTGTTGAATGGGTTCAATTAATATATTTTTTAAATTTTCACTAAATTTATCATCACATGAGTCACTGTTAAATGAAAGAATCTGAACCAATATAAAATAGTATAGTGCTTTTTTTTTTTTTAACAAGGAATTGGCTTGTAAAATTATGGAGGCTGGCTAAGCAAATCCAGTCAGTCAAGAAAGGAAGATCATGAGTAGGTTGGAATGCCATATGCATAAGCCATTTAGAGTGTCAGCCCAGAGAAAGCCTAAATGCTCTCCCTCTCCCTCTCCCTCTCCCTCTCCCTCTTATTCTCCCTCTCCCTTTCCCTCTCCCTCATTTGTGGGTTTTTTGTTGTTGTTGGCTTTTTTTTTTGTTTGTTTTGTTTTTGTTTTTTTTGTAGTCCTTGGGGATTGAACTCAGGCCCTCATGCTTGCTTTGCAAGCACTCTACCACTGAGCTGCATGCCCAGCCCATTTTTTATTTTTCATTTTGAGACAGGGTCTTGTTAAATTACGCAGGCTGCCTCTGGCCTCAAACCTGCAATCCTCTTGCCTCCACCTCCTGAATCACTGATTACAGGCATGAGTGACCACATCCCACCTAAAATAAGCTCCCTTTGATTAAAGTCAGCTGATTAGGACATCTAATTATACCTGCCAAACTCCACCACAGTAGCAACTAGAATAGTGCCTAGTTGAATAACTGAGGAGAATAATTCTGCCTAGCCAGTTGACACATTAAATTTTAAAAAGTCATAATGATCATTTAGATGTATTTTAAATAAGAATTCTTTTCTTGACTGTAACTCATACACATGCACACACACACACACAATCTACTTCAAATAATAACCTCACAAGTCACTTTCAGTTATTTAATCACACTTCAGTAGCCCTAGCATTACTCCAAGAATAAGTTTTATCACTGGTCACGTACTAGGCTTTGAATTAGAATGATCTCCTTAAGAGGTCATCTGAACCTATCCCTTAATTTTATAGGTACAAAATCTGAAGCCCAGAAAGGTAGTGAAATTTATTTTTGTTTTTATAATAACAAAGAAAGGAAGCATCTCCTTTAGGAATATATTTAAGTTGACTTAGCCATTCACTTAAAGCTCTAAGATTTATCTGAGAAGCAGGGCGCCGTGGCGCACACCTATAATCCCAGCGGCTCAGGAGGCGGAGGCAGGAGGATCGCAAGTTCTAGATCCAAGGCAGTCTGCGTAATTTAGCGAGACTCTGTCTTAAAAAGTTAAAAAATGGGCTGAGGGTGCAGCTCAGTGGTCCAGCATTTGCAGAGCATGCAAGTGCAAGGCCCTGGGTTCAACCTCCAGTACCACTAAAAAAAAAAAAAAATTTTTATCTGAGAAAGTAGGTAGAACACTGAAAGTCTCCATTTTTACTTCAGTTAAACTAGCTACCACTTTATTCTGCTATTGTAGATAGTGGTCCTGGTATATGGAAATATGTTTCTGTGTACAAAGAATATTTAGGATGCAAAACTGAAAATCTGCATATTGAATGAACTACAAAGATGGTTTTATGAAAATGAATTTCACCCTCTGAAGGGTTCAAAATATGTTGTAGGAGGTCTCATAAGGATTAGTACATAATTTAACTATTTCTTTGTTATCTCCCAAATTTACCTGGTAATTTTTCATAATGGATTCTTGAGCATTACTATAATATGATATTCTAGTTCAAGAGATTTTTGATTGTGAGGTTGTTTATGGTGTTTAACTGTTTATGTCTGGTGTTCTTGAGCATATGTACAACCTTCCTCCACCTTCCAAGTTCCTAAAAAATCCTTCTTAATTTAAAAAATATATAAGTGTCTGCTACATACCAAGCACTTCTCTTGATATAGTAATGAGCAAGAAAGTCAATTTAGTAGAAAAGTGAGACAGGGAAACACCAACTTTATTTGTGGAAAGTATTATTACAGGAGAGTGAAGTATAAGGACATTCTGCATGTGTTTTCTTTATGGCCCATTGCTTCACACATAGTAGATGCTTAACAAATACTTCTCAAATAAATAAGGCGTATACAGCATTTTTAAAGGAGTATGACCTTTCAAAAAAGAATTTTTGTTTTCAAAAAATGTGTACATAGGGCACTTGTATGGGTTTCAAGAAATAGAACAATTTAATACGATCTCACTTGCAGTTCTATTTCTCAGATTAATGAATATGATTAAAATTAAGATGGAATAAAAAATTTTAAAGACAGTTAAATAAAATCCAAACTGACTGTGGAATAAAGGACATAACTTCAGCTGGTAGAAAAGCAACAAAGCTTCTAATTTGAAGGGGAAGTATATCGCACATACATTTTACACATGTACACATTTTACACATGTTACACATACATTTCAACTAGTTAGCAGTGTATCATTTCCTTTAGATATGGTCTTACTCTCCTTGACCTTTAACCTTTGTTAGAAATTAGTGCATCAGTTTGTTCTAATTGGAATTGCCAGGGTCTAAGTGAATATGACTTACATATAAAAGAACAGGGAAAATCAAGTCCTCATTGTATTACTGCATCACAAATCCAGGCTTCCAGCAAAATGCCAGAATATAAATTAGATGTCTTATCAAATCTGGCACATAAAATTTTAGGATCCTTTTTAATATAGTACATGTGCTTTCAATAAATGCCTGCTTTGGCAAGAAATTAAATCAGTGTTTTTTGTGTCAAGTACACTTGCATTATATTTTATACTCTGTAACTTTAAAATGGACCTTGTGAACCAGGTCAAGGGAAAAATTAAATTTGGTTTCTGCCATTTGACTTTCCATTCAACAAATATTTTTTCTTTGATTGTGTTATATTATGGTTATTTGTTTTATTTTGGTTTTCTGTTTTTTTAACTTAGAACAAAATTCACACTCCATAACGTTGTCTCTCCACTGACTTTTTTCTGGTAACACTGGCCTACTCCTAGTTTTTAAGACAATTCAGGTATTTCACCTGTCCCATTGGGCTCTTTGCACATACTCTTCCCTCTGTCTTCACTATTTTTATGCCATTCTTTAGGATCATTCACCTTGATGATTCTTAGTCATTCTTTAGATGTCAACTTGAACATCATTCTTAGAGATTCCTTCTTCATCTACACAATCAAATCTCACTTTTTGACCTCTTTAATCTCTTCTGCATTACTAGTTTCTACCATAGTCCTTGCTTGATAAGTGAAAGAATGGATCAAAATATTCAACACTTACTGGGTTCTCACTATAAGATGCTCTCAAGCCAGTACTCTTCAGTCTGAGTTGGAAACAGCGATGTTATTTTGTAAATAATAATCTTAGTTTCACTTTAAGAGACAAAATTAGCATTTTTAAAATGAAAATGAATTTTTTAAAATATAAGAACGTATATATTATGTAAATGTGTGTATTATATGTACACAGACATACACACATCTGTGTGAGGGAAGTTGCAAAGTAAAGTGAACATTTTACTGTGGTTGCTGTAATAGTTCTTGAAAGCCATTACTTGAGTGAACAGTGTTGCATAATAATTTTCCAGGAAGTATGTCTAGAAAATAATCTATTTCACTTAGTTTCCCTAAGCATCTCTCTACTGTCTTCATCAGAGGCTTCTAATAGTACTTTTTTATAGTCAAAAGCCGGAATTTCAGAAATCTCCCAGAAAGACCATTTAAATTAATTGAACCTGTCAAGGCTTACAAGAATGCCACGTTGAAAAAGAAAGCTTTCTATCTTTAATTCTCAAGACTCAAAAACCTTCTCAAGCCCAAAATGTTTCATTTTGTTTGTTTGCTAACCCATGAGCCCCCATCCTGGGATTTTTGTAGCATCCTAAAATACATTTTGCTTTTATCCTTCTACTTTGTTTTTCTTCACAACATAGAAATCCCCCAGAACCATTCTTGACTAACCTTATTCCATTTTATTAAAATATTCTTTAAATTTTCTCATCATTTTAGTATATATTTCTCAACATTCATATACTATTCTCTCGTACACTTGGCCATGTGTCCATTATTTTGTATTTTAAGTAGCCTTTCTTGTGTTCTTAATTTTTAATTTTTTGTCTTATTTTCCTTAAATGAAGCACAGTTTTAAATTCCTTCCCTGGGAAATTAAATGTAAGTCATTTGGGAGGTGCTTTCTTTCACTTCCCCAGGGATCTCAAACAAAGTAAAACATTCATAAGGACAGAGGATGCAGTGCAGTGGCAGAGCACCTGGGTTCAATCCCCAACACTGTGCCAAAAAATAAATTCCTTTTTTCAAGGAATTGCTACCTCTCATCTCCCCCATGTTCTGTCTACATGGACTATACTGAAGCCCGTACTCTTAAGCCATGTGAGTACTTTAAATTCTGTGGCTTTGATGCTTCCTAGGTGATGAGCATCTGGGCAACAGGTGGAAGTTTCAGTGCTTTCCTGTGTTGAAGATTCTGTCAGCCCCTCTAGATTTTCTAACTCTTTTTCTTCCCTAATCTGTACGTGAGGGCCCTGAGGAACCTGCTAAGTGTTAATAACATGGGAGAAATAAAGGAATATAAGCTATGAGACTCTAAATTATTTAACAGATAGCTTTAAAGCCCTAGCACACAGAAAGTTGTGAGAAAGTAAAATAAGTTCAGGAAAGAGATGGAACATCAAATCACGAGTCTTAGAATTCAGCCTGGTTCCAGTAGTGCTCTTGAAACAGTACTGTATCCTTAGCATGTGGTTTTTGAATTGATAAAATAATATTCATATAACTGTTCCCTTGACAAAAAAATAAGGAACTAGAAGATTTTAAGATTGTCTTTTTGATACTTAAAATTTTTAAACAAGTAATCATATCAGGAAAAATGCATAATCATGGGTTTCAAGAAATAGAACAATTTAATACGACCTCACTTGCAGTTCTATTTCTCAGATTAATGAATATGATTAAAATTAAGATGGAATAAAAAATTTTAAAGACAGTTAAATAAAATCCAAACTGACTGTGGAATAAAGGCCAAATTGTTATTTGCACTCCTGTGGTGCCTATTTCCATATCTTCTAAAATCCTTAAGAATTTAGCACAAAGTTCTGTTGAAATAATTTCTGCCTCTTAAGTGACAGGTGCCTTATCTTTTATCATAGTAATTCAGAATCCCATCAAATAAGTAAATGTGTGATATGAAATATAAATTTATAAGCATTTGTCTCCTAGCTTTAACCATAGAACCATTACTATAATATACTCACTTGCCGCCTGTTTCTGTGTTCCTCTTCTCCTTTACCTTCTGGCCTCCTTATGTCTTTTTCCCCTCCTTTTTGTTTTAACCACAATCATTCCTCTATCAGATGGTTCTTGTTTCTACTTCTGACTACATTTAAATGCCATTTATAAAATCAGAAATTCTTACTGAATTTATGTTTAACCCTAATGGGATTCAACAGTAAGTTTGAAACTGCATCGTAATTATTAAGTGTAGGTTTTAATACAAGTGATGATTCACATTTTCTAGCATCTACATTTTATAATTTGTTTTTATTGGCAAGAATTTGGCTTTTAGAAAGAAGTAATGAACCTCCTTCTATCATCTTCTAAAATATTTTACCTTTTACAGAAAAGTATTAGCAGTAGAAAATGACAGATATTTAAATCTGCTCATTGATTTAGGCCAGTCACTTCTTAATACAATCTCTCAACTTTGTGCATAAGGGGGCCTCTCTAACAGTCTGTCTGTGGTTCTTAAAGGCCTCCTAGAAAATGTTTGTATGGTTATTGAAATTTTGGGTTAGAAAGGACTTTAGATGGTCTTATAAGCCTTGTTCTTGAGATGCAGAACCTGAGAGTTTGTATCTTGCCATAAATAATACTAAGGGTAAAGTAGGCAAAAACAGAACTAGAATCCAAGTGTCTTGATTTCCAGTCCAAGGCTTTTTCCTTTTATACCATTACTTTATGAAACATAGAAAACATACCAATTGTTCACCTGAAGTCCATTATATTGTTTGCATTGTGAAATTTGTCATTTGTTCTTCTTTTTGTTGTTAGATGCCATCAAGTCGGTGTCCTATTCATAGAGTTTTCAATAGCAGATTGTTTTTTGGGAATGGGTTGCCTGGTCCTTCTCCCAAGCCTACAGCACCTGGTATTACCAAGCAGTCTCCCATCCAAGTACTAACCAGGTCTGACTCTGCTTAGCTTCTGAGAACTGACCGCCACAGTGGTACAGCTGTAGACTTGTCATTTGTATGCATCATAAATTAAAATATTTTGTGTTTATCATGTATTTTCTAATCTTCCATCTAAGAATTTTCACCTCTTCACTTTTACATTTTAATCTGCATACTGCATGTCTTATTTGTTAAGATGATCAATCTTTCTACAATATAATCGTAATTATCATTTACTTACTCACAAACCTTACTATCTCTCATCCCCCTCTATCTACCACATTATTGTTATTGTCAGGTGCCGTTGAGTGGGATCTGACTCACAGCAACCCTATGTAACAGTAGAACAAAACACACCCTGACACTGTGCCATGCCTGGCACTGTGTCAGTACTTCTCTGCTATTCATAGGGTTTTCAATGGCTGATTGTTTCAGGATTGGGCTGTTATGTCCTTCTCCCATTTTTGCCATGCTAGGGATTGAACCCAAGGCTTCAGAGAGCACAAAGCAGCACTGTACCAACTGAGCTAAACCCTAGCCCCATCTGCCACATGGGTAATGAATTAAATTTTTCTCTTAATCTATTACAAACTACATCTACCTTGCAAATCTTATTGCTTTCCACTCTTCTGTTTATTTTTTATGATCTAGCCAAATGGGATCACTTCCTATTCTCAAGACACACCTCTCATATGCCATCTAGCTGTATCTTTCCTTACACTTTCACCTAAAATCAAATTCCTTAAACTTTCACCTTAGATCAGATTTTACTTCTGCCATAAAGCTTTTTCTTCCATTCTTTAATTTTGATTTTCAATTGCAACATTCTATATCCTGACTTTAATTTTGATTTTCATCTTAATTCTCCTTGCTTTATTTTTGTTTAGCCATGTGAGCCTAGCAGAGTGCCATATAACTATAAAAACATGGTATCTAATATGGCCATCAGATATTAAAATTCTTAAATCAAATAGACGATAGTTATTGCCACCCTCCTTCATTCCCACAGTAGATAAGAAAAAACTCTGTCCAGGTCATCATCATAACCAAGTGAAATCCTACATAGTATCTCCCATGTCTATCCAGCACTAAATAACATCTAACATTGTCACATTGGTCACATAGAAACCAAAGATACTCATCAAATATTAAATGCCTTCTCTGGATCTACTACAATTATCATGTTTCACAACGTAGCTGTTTGTATTTTTCTTTGTGCACATTGAGAATGTATATTTCCTTTTACATTTGCACAGAAAATTAAGCCATTTTCTTTGGTGGCTATGTTTTCAGGTTCTGTGCAAATAATGCATTCACTGATTTAGAATGCATCTGAAAACTTTAGGTAGAACAGATCTTGACACTATTAGCATTCTCTCACATACATCGTTTATCATTTTTGTCTCAAGAACATAGTATTACTTTCTTGAAACTCCTAACTTTCCTTGTTATCTTTTGAAAATAAGAAATACAGGTTACAATTCCCTATTGATTAAGAGAGGAAAGAGAGAATTTATTGATAGCTCAAAATCTTTTTTTAAAACTAAATTTAATAGAAAACAAAATACAAAACATTTCTTTTCAAAAAACAAGTATTTAATTCTTTTCCCACACATCAGAACTTGCTTTGTCCCCAGAGTGTGCATGTTCACAATACATTCCCAATCTGTACCTCAGATTGGTTCCATGGTGTGGGTAGGATAACTCAAAATCTTTACAGTAACATTGTTGGTTGTCTAGATGATTACCCATGTTAAAGTTATTTGAAGTGGAGGTGAGAAAGTTACCCTGTCCTAAATCCAGGTTCCTTTCTTTTAGCTGTGCTACTGCTAACCCTTCCTGCAGTCATAGCCCTGTGGCATCCGATCCCATCAGATCTTGGAAGCTAAGCAGGGTCAGGCCTGGTTACTTGGATGGGAGACCGCCTGGGAACACCAGGTGCTGTAGGCTTGGGAGATGGACCTGGCAACCCACTCCCAAAAATCAATCCACCATTGAAAACCCTGTGAACAGCAGAGAAGCAACTGACAATAGTGTTTCCGCTGTTGTATGAAGGGTCGCTATGAGTTGGATACTGACTTGACAGCACCTAACAACAACAACAACTGCTAACCCGGGCTGGGGTTTAGCTGAATTGGTAGAATGCTGCTCTGCACTCTCTGAAGCCCAAGGTTTGATTCCGTACAAGAACCTGGAGAAGGATCTGACAGCCCACTTCTGAAATAATCAGCTATTGAAGACCCTATGAATAGCAGAGAAGCACTGACATAGTGCCAGGGATGGTGCAGTATCAGATAGTGTTTCATTCTATTGTACATCATTCTGTTGTACATAGTGTTGCTATGAGTCAGACATAACTTGACAGCACCTAACAACTGCTAACGCAGTACTGCCTAATTACCAGTATCTACTGGGTTGGTGAGCACATCTCGGGTCCCTGTTGTGTTTAAACCATCTCTAATCAAGAATTGGGCTGGGATTTAGCTCAGTTGGTGCTGCGCTGCAGTCTCTGAGATCCCGAGTTCAATTTCCAGCATCGCAAAAATGGGAGAAGGACCTGGCAAGCCACTCCCAAGGCAATCCCAAAACAGCCATTGAAAACCCTTTGAGGGTCGCTATGAGTCGGATACTGACTCAACAGCACCTAACAACAACAACAATCAAGAATTGGTTTTACCTGTGTTTGAGGGTACAGTTCATGTTAATTAGAAATGTAAATCAGATGATTCCTTTCACCAGATTTTTAGAATTGTTACTGTAAAAGCTTCAAACTTCTATTTCCAAGGAATTTGCTATATAAATCTTGAAATGCTTAACATATAAGATCAACTTATTACATATAATATTTTCTTTTCAAATAACAAAACTTATTGTCTCTTGAGCTATACATATGGGTGTCTATAATGATGTGTGCGGTGGAAGCAAAAAATGGGATGAATATATGATATTGGATAAAATATGTCATTTTAAAGTTTTAAAAGTATAGTGAGTTATTACTGGTTATAAGCTCATTTAGACATGATTCGATCTCATATACTACAAATTTTTTAATTATATTACATATCAGCAAAGTAAAATAGTTGTTGTTTTTTGTTGTTAGGTGCCATCGAGTCGAGTCCAACTCATAGTGACCCTCATAGGGTTTTTAATGGCTGACTTTCGGCATTGCTTTGGGAATGGGTTGCCACATCCTCCTCCCAAGTGAAATAGTAGCTTATTATAAAATTGCTTTTTTTAAATAACTAATCTAGTGCTCAAATGGAATCAAGACTTATTTATCCCTATTATTTTATCTGTATATAGAGTATTGTTTGGTAGAGTGCTGTTTTGCTCTCCCTGAGGCCCTGGCTTCAATCCATAGCACCATAAAAATGGAAGAAGGACTTGGCAGCCCATTCCCAAAACAATCCTGAACAATCTACCATCAAAAACTCTATGAATAGCAGAGAAGCACTGACATAGTGCCAGGCATGGCACAGTGTTCAAGAATGTTTCATTCTGTTGTGCATAGGGTCCCTGTGAGTAGGACGAGACTCAACGGCACCTAGCAACAACAAAAAGAGTACTGTTTAATGATTTTGTTTAGTTATTTCTGGATTTCGTTTTTTCTACTACCTGTGTAGCAAACCTTTGGCACTTATCCTTGCTATTCTGCTATACTGGCTGGGATTTAGCTCAATTGGTAGAGTGCTACTCCACACTCGCTTGAGGACCTGGGTTCAATCCCCAACACTGTAAAAATGGGAGAAGGATGTAGCAATCAACTCCCAAGGCAATTTGAAAATGATCAGCTATTAAAATCCCTATGAGGGTCACTATGAGTTGGACCTGACTCAGTGGCACCTAACAACAACAATTCTACTATGGTATTCTCTTTGATGTTCAATATCTGCCAATAATGTCTGGATTGCATACATCTTTGAAAATATAATTATAATAAAAATTCACAATAAGACATTCTGTTTTGGTCTTTTGAGAACGAGTCTTGCTATGTAACCCAAGCTGGCCTTGTACTTATTATATACCCCAGGCTAGCCTCAAATTCTTGATCCTTCTGCCTCAGCCTCTTGAGTGCTAAGAATATAGGCATGTGCCACCATATCCAGCTCAGAGTAAAACATTCTTTCAGGAAAATCTATTTCCTTGATTATTTGTGTGATACTTGGAAATGAGACAAATATCATAATCCTATAGGGTAACTTCGCAGCAGGACAACTGCAAGTGTGGCAGAAAATCTGAATTACATAAATATTCTCATGAAACACATCAAATCAGCAATTTCTCGAGTTTTTTGTCAAATCTTAGGTATGATGCTTGAAGTTCTCAATGCATACAGATCAAAAGGTCTTTTACTTCTTTAGCAAAAATTCTATTAAATTCATCAGCTCAACTCATTCTAAAGCACATTTATCTGATTCATACTGTATGTGAGGCACAGTTCTAGAAGTGCTACAAAACTTTGTTGCAAAGAAGTTGATAAACTAGGGAAGAAAACAGACTAAATAAATTATAAAAACAACCTAAGAGCCAGTCACCATGGTATATACCTGTAATCACAGTTTCTGGGGTGGCTGAGGCAAGAGGATCATGAGGTCAAAGCCAAAGGCAGCCTGTGAAACTTGTGAGACTTTGTCTCAAAATAATAAATAAAAAAGGTGTTGGGGAGTGCAGCTCACTGGTAGACCACTTGCCAACGTACATAAGACTCTGGGTTTAATTCCCAAGTACTACAAAAATAAAAATAAAAAATAAAGTAACATAAGAAGTAGTATAATAAAAGAATATACAGAGTATTAAAGTCAGTCAACTCTGATCTCAAACATAAAGTATGAACCACAAGAAATCGAGTCAATGTTAGTATAATACAGAAATATTTGGGGGCTTGTCTTTTCTTTTTTGCTTTGTCCTTATCATTTGGTAAATCAGTAGGGATTTATTATCTGTTTTATGCAGAGTAGCACATTATATGTTTTGAGTATACATAGTGTAAAAAATTTATGCACCAAGCATTTATAATCTATTAAGGGAGATAAGCTATCAATACAAATAACTAAGTTTCCGTAATTGCCAGTAAGAGAAGCCTTTACAACTTGAGCAAAATTCTTGACTATTGCAAGAAGCCACTTATAGAGGCAGAGAAAGGAAAAACCATGAACAATTCAAAGATGTTTTCCGTTAAGAGAAAAATGGCTCAACAAACCTTGGAAAGATAGGTAGGATTTTGACAAAAATGGTTGAAGGTATTCTAATTCATTTAGTGCCTGCATGTGTAAGGTAGAATGAAGGCAAAAAAGGCCTGGGGCATGTTCAGAGAATAGCAGATACTCTAGTTTGAGTGGCACCTGGTACATGTATAAGGGAATAGTAAAAAATCAGGCTAGAGAGGAAAAGTAGAGGCACATTGTGGAGGTCTTTGGAAAGTTAAACTGTGAAACTGGAACTCTTATCAGGAAACACTAGACTGCTTTTTAAGCAAAGGCTAAGTAGAGTTCATATTTAGAAAAGTGAACCTAATGGTTATATACAAGGATGCATTCAGACTGGGTGAGACTGGTACTAGAGATTTGTTAAACAACTATAGCAGTCATATATGCATGAGTTTGTACAGGCTAAACCTAGTTTTGAGTCAGTAGGGTTGGAAATGAGGGATTGGAAATATAGGTCATGATGCTTATAAAATGGACTTGGCAGAATTTAGAACTTGTTAGATGCAAAGAGAATGGAAGTGTCAAGAAAAAAATTCAGTAAGGAAGGAAAGAATATTTTCTTTTTTCAAGATTTTATTATCTTTACATAAGTTTT
>VMDO01013441.1:45985-58338 GCA_007922755.1 Pedetes capensis
CATAGCGACCCTCTGTACAACAGGGGAAACACTATTGTCAGTGCTTCTCTGCTGTGCATAGGGTTTTCAATGGCAGATTGATTTTTGGGAGGGGGTTGCCAGGTCCTTCTCCCAAGCCTGCAGCACCTGGTGTTCCCAGGCGGTCTCCCATCCAGGTACTAACCAGGCCCGGCCCTGCTTAGCTTCCGAGATCTGACGGAATCGGATTCCACAGGGCTATGGCTGCAGGCATGTTTTTATAGTAATTCACATATATTCTTGAATAGTTTCATTTTTAATAGTTTCTTCATCCTTAACATCACTTCTCACAACATGTTTATCAACCCACAAAGTTTACAGAGCCTTATAGCTATTTGTAGCTATAAGCTCTGACACTTATTTGGGTTATCTTCCCTTATTTTTCCAACATAGTCATGAAGTTGTGCTGTTTACATTGAACCTGGCCTCTCCCCCTTCATCCCTCCTCATTGACCCTCCTCCCCATCCCATCCTCCCCAATCTTTGCTTCCCTCTGCTAGATCCTTCCCTCCTTCTTTCAACTCCTTAAATTGTCCCTTCTATGCTAAGTTTTATTGTGCATTTTTTATACATCAATTTATATATAGGATTTTTTTTTCCTTCCTTTAAGTATGATTCAGCACCCACGTATAAGTGAGAACATATGGTATTTCTCTTTTTGGTCTTATGTTTGTTCACTTAAGATGATGTTCTCCAGTTCCGTCCATGTTGCTTCAAATGACATTATTTCATTTTTTTATTGTTAAGTACTATTCCATTGTGTATATGTACCATAGATTTTTTTTATCCATTCTTCTGTTGATGGGCACTTTGGTTGATTCCATATCCTTGCTATTGTGAAAAGTGCCGCATTGAATATGGAGATGCAGGTGTCTCTGTGGTATCTCCCTTTGGGTAAATTCCCAATATTGTTATAGCTGGGTCATACAGTAGATCAATTTTTAGTTTCTTAAGATACCTCCATATTGATTTCCACAGTGGTTGGACCAATTTACAGCTCCACCAGCAATGTAAGAGTGTTCCCTTTTCTCTGCAACCTCGCCAGCATTTGTTGTTACTTGTTTTATTGATCTTGGCCATTCTTACTGGAGTTAGGTGGAATCCCAGAGTTGTTTTGATTTGCATTTCCTTAATGGCTAGGGATATCGAGCATTTTTTCATGTGCTTTATGGCCTTATGAACTTCTTCATTTGAGAACTGTCAGGTCAGTTCCTTCGCCCATTTGTGTATTGGATTATTTGTTATCTAGGGAGTTGCTTTCTTGAGATCTTTGTAAATTCTGGAAATTAGTCCTCTTGTCAGATGTGTAGGATGGGAAGATTTTCTCCCATTCAATGGGGGTCTTCCTTAATTCTGTTGATTGTTTCGAAAAGGATATTTTCTAATGATGTCAAATAAAAGAAATGTAGGGCCCACACCCCCAATGTAAAGGGAATAAAGATTAGAAGTTTGAGAATCAAATTTCTAGAGAAATGCTACACTTAGAGAATTTAGCAAGCAAGTAAGAAGAGAAATAACAGCAGAAAAAAGGGGAAAGAAAGTATGCAATAGAAAAGTAAGAAGGAGGTTTTCTAGGGAAAAGTGGAAAAGTCAAATTCTAAAACATCAATAATGTCCCATTTTTTTCACCTATTCAGTTATCTAGTGGAATTAGTAGACGCAAATGAAAGGACTTGAATATGCAAGAGTAAATGGAGGAAACTAACCAAAAATGTGAAAGAGGAGAAATATTTACCCAGAAAATGAGGTAAATATTTTTGAGGTAATGAGGTAAAAAATAGAGGTACAAAGAAATCTGGAGGGAAGGAGGTGGAAATTAAATCTATGAAAAAATAGAAGGAAATGAGAACTCATTTCTTAAAATAAATATTTCTACATGTAACACTATGCAGAAATCTTTCTTCCCTGGCAAAAAGAGATCAAGTCTTGTTTTAGAAGGCCAAGATGAATTCTCCTTATCCAGGAGCAGGGAAGGTCTTAAAAATGGCTACCCTACCAAAAGCAATTTACAGATTTAATGCAATCCCCATTAAAATTCCACTAACTAACTTTACAGAAATAGAAAAAAATGATCCAAAAATTCATATGGAACCACAAAAGACCACGTATAGCCAAAACACTCTTAAGCTGCAAAACTAAAGCTGGTGGAATCACAATCCCTGACTTCAAGCTATACTATAGGGCAGTGGTAGCAAAAACAGCATGGTACTGGCACAAAAATAGGCCTGAAGACATCTGGAACAGAATAGAAGACCCAAAAATACCTCAACACACCTATAACCACCTTATTTTCGATAAAGGAGCAAAGTAAGTAAACTGGAAAAAGGATAGCCTGTTCAATAAGTGGTGCTGGGAAACGTGGACATCTGCATGCAGAAAAATGAAAACTGACCCGCATCTCTCAATATGCCCAAGAGTTAACTCAAAATGGATAAAAGATCTCAACAGAAAACCAGAAACTTTAAAACTTATAGAAGACAAGATTGGCAATACACTCCATCATATAGGCATAGGAAAGCATTTCCTTAATAGGACTCCAGTTGCTCAAGAAACTGCAACACAAATAGGTAAATGGGATTACATGAAATTAAAAAGCTTCTGTACAGTAAAAGAAACAACAGAGTCAAGGAAACCCCAGTGAATGGGAAAAAACTTTTGCATCCTATACATCAGGCAAAGGTCTAATTATCGGAATTTATAAAGAACGCAAGAAAAAAACTCCACAAGAAAACAAATAACCCAGTACACAAATGGGCAAAGGAACTGAATAGACAGTTCTCAAGTGAAGAGGTCCGTAAAGCCATGAAACACATGAAAAAATGCTCAATATCCCTAGCCATTAGGGAAATGCAAATTAAAACAACTCTGAGATTTCGTCTTACACCAGTAAGAATGGCCAAGATCAATAAAACAAATAACAACAAATGCTGGCGAGGTTGTGGAGAAAAGGGAACATTCTTGCATTGCTGGTAGAGCTATAAATTGGTCCAACCACTGTGGAAATCAATATGGAGGTATCTTAAAAAACTAAAAATTGATCTACTGTATGACCCAGCTATAACAATATTGGGAATTTACCCAAAGGGAGATGTGTCATCATACCACAGAGACACCTGCATCTCCATGTTCAATGCAGCACTTTTCACAATAGCAAGGATATGGAATCAACCAAAGTGCCCATCAACAGAAGAATGGATAAAAAAAAAAAAAAACATGGTACATATACACAATAGAATACTACTCAACAATCAAAAAAAAAGAAAGAAAGAAAGAATGCCATTCGCAGCAAACTGGATGGAATTGGAGAAAATTATTTTAAATGAATGAACACAAGCTCAGAAAGAGAAACACCACATGTTCTCACTCATATGTGGGAGCTGAATCAAAATTATAAGAAGGAAAAAAATCATACAAAGGTTGGATCATAATGAAAGAAAAAAGCTAAGAATGGTATTATTATAGATGGTCTAGAAAATTCATGTAATAGTTCTGACAATGTGAAAAGAAAGTTCACTACAGAAAAAGTTTCTATCTTAAACAGACCTGGAACCCAAGGATATATAGAAAAGTATTACCATAAAAAGGCAAGTAAATGGAAGAGAAATCTTTGATGGGGAGGTGGGACGGGGGGAGGAAGCACACAAGAGGATAAGAGGGAACTTACATGTATAATGTACAACAAAATGCATGTATGGAAATGTCACAATGAAAAACATGTCAGAATGAATCACATTAAGGAGTACGTTTAAATTTTCCAATAAAAAAAGAAGGCCAAGATTAAAGGTTGAAATTGATCACCTACAGAAAAAGGTTTCTGAGATGGGTGTACATGGAAGTCAGTATGTAATACTGTGTACAAAAAATCAAAATCTCACCTTCTAGTCCAGCCATCTTATCATGTTGATGATGATAAAACTGCCAGTACTAAACCAAGCATCGTGGCTCGTGCCTGTAATCCCAGCAACTCAGGAGGCATAGGCAGGAGGATCACAGGTTTGAGGCCAGAGACAGCCTGTGTAATTTAGCAAGACCCAGTCTCAAGATAAAATATAAAAAACAGGCTGGGAGTGCAACTCAGTGGTAAAGCACTTGCAAAATGTGTGTGAGACCCTGAGTTCAACCCCTAAGTACCAAAAAAAAAAAAAGGCCAATTCTCTGTAACAGCCTCCTTGCTATACTTTGTTGTTGTTGTTGTGTGCCATAGAGTCGGTATCCGACTCATAGCGACCCTCATAGGGTTTTCAATGGCAGACTGTTTTGGGATTGCCTTGGGAGTGGATTGCCAGGTCCTTCTCCTATTTTTGCGGTGCTGGGAATTGAACTCAGGACCTCAGAGACTGCAGCACAGCGCTCTACCAACTGAGCTAAATCCCAGTCCCTGCTATACTTTAGCTACCTCCATTATTTCCACTTCCCAATGTGTGGCTAAAATGCAAGCAACTATGGATGGAGAATATTATCTCAAATTCTAGCAAAAGGATCTGTGAGGTAGAAAGATAGATTTTTTTAAATTCTATTCTGAAGACTGACTTGATTGGCTTCCATTTCAATAGCAAATGCAATGTGACCTTTGCAGAAATATTCAGTATTTCTTAAAATCTATTTCTTTTTCATCTATGAAGGGTGAGTTATGCTTTCAATTTAACACTTATTGAGCACCTACTATGTGTAATATTATTTCCTATCATTTTTCTTTGGTATTTTTAAGTCTAGTTTGTACATTTAACTGATTTCTTTTCATGTACATTTAATTTTTTCTTTATTTCTTTGTATTTGTGGGAGTTTTGTTTCATTACTTAAGAGACTTGTATTGATTATTCTATGACAGTCCTGCCTACTTTCCATTGCCCATTATGAAAGTTTTCTCTATATTTGATTTGTTTCTAAGACAGTACTATTACAATATTTTCAGAATTATTGAGTCCACTGTCAAGAAGAAAGTAATGCTGATTTTGGTGTATGTGTCTATATGTGTGTGTGCATGTATATAAATTCTAACCTGGGGAGAAATTACCTATACTTTTCAATAAGTGTAGGAGACCAGATGCTTCTGTTTTTTTTGTTACGTATTTTGTTACGTTAAAAAATCACAGTGTGGTCTCATAAGCTTTTTTATTTAATCTAGTATTGTTTTGAACTGTGAATATTACTGAGATTGCTAACTCTACTCCCTTTTCTTCCTAAAAAAACTAAAAGGGCCAAAGAATAAGGGAGCTTTTGTGATAGGTTCTGCAGTTCAGCTCACAACAGCTGGAAACTAGTGCTTTCTCTTTAAAGTTGTTTGGCTTTTTTTTTCCCCCCCCAGTACTAAAGGTTGAACCCAGGGCCTCGCGCTTACATGCTTTGCAAGTGCTATACCACTGAGCTGCATCCCAGCCCATTGTTTTTTCACTTTTTGAGACACGGTCTCGCTAAATTATGCAGATTGCTTCTGTTCTCGAAATTGCCTCCCCAGTCTCTAGGATTATAGGTGTACACCACCATTCCTGACTCTAAAGTCTATATTCATCTACCACCTTTCATGCCTTACCCTTGCCACTTTACTCACGGTAGATTTTTTTTAAAAAGGAAAACAAACTGTATACTATGTATACTTGTACATTTTTATGTTTTATGTACTATGTGTTTTCATTTTGTTTTTACTTTATTTTCTAGAGTTAATTTTGCAAATCTTCCAAACTAGCAACTAGAGCAGCCCTGGGAAGGTAGAATTTACCCAATGTCCCCCAAAATAAAAATTTATACAACTCTTGGGGTGAAAACTTTGCATTTTACTGATTTAAGAATGCATTGTATATAAGTGTTCTCATGTGATAGTAGACTATACCTTGCTACTATAATTCAATTCAACTTTGAAAAGTAATACACAGATAATACTTCTTAAAATGTGTATACCTAGCCGGGCACAGTGGCACGTGCCTATAATCCCAGAGACTTGAGTGGCAGAGGCAGGAGGATTGTAAGTTCGAGACCAGAGACAGTCTATGTAATTTAGGGAGACCCTGTCTCAAAAAATACAAAAAAAAAAAAAAAAAAAGTATGCCTTTTTTGGCACCCTTGGTATAATGAAAAAGAAAATACTCAACACCCGAAAACATAAAATTTATAATGTCTTGCATCTAATCAAAAATTACCATTCAGGCATAGAAGGAGGCATATATAACCATTATGATGAAAAATATCAGTTCATAGAAATGTATTTAAAAATCATACAGATGTTAAGGTAAAGGGCTGGGATTTAGCTCAGTGGGTAGAGCGCTGCGCTGCAGTCTCTGAGGCCCCGAGTTCAATTCCCAGCACCACAAAAATGGGAGAAGGGCCTGGCAATCCACTCCCAAGGCAATCCCGAAGCACTCGGCCAATTGAAAACCCTATGAGGGTCGCTATGAGTCAGATACTGACTCAACGGCACCTAACAACAACAACACAACAACAGATGTTAAGGATTCATCAGCATGGACATTAAAACAACATTTCTAAATACATTTTGTATTTCAAGAAGGCAAAGAAAAGTAAACCTATGGATGAGATGGGGCACAGTGAAAGAAAATCTGTCCCTCTCTCTCCCTCTCTACTGGAGGGGTTGACCCAGGGCCTTGCTCATAATAGGCAAGTGATCTACCACAGAGCTGCACCTCAGCCCCTGTTTTAAATTTCGATACAAGTACTCACTAAATTGCTGAGACTGCCTCTCACCTCAGATTGGTAATCTTCCTGCCTTCCCCTCCTGAGTCTCTGGGACTAAAGGTGGGTGCCATGGCGCCCAGCTAGAAAAAGATCTTAAAAGAGCAGTCAGGTTTCTTAAATTAAATAAATAAATAGGTAGATAAATAAATAAAAATTATATAGAGAGGAGCAAAAAGAATGATGGCAGTGTTCTCACAAATAGTAGAAGCAGCCAGGCATGGTGGCGCACGCCTGTAATCCCAGTGGCTTGGGAGGTGGAGGCAGAAGGATCGCAAGTTCAAGACCAGAGGCAGTCTGCATAACTTAGCGAGACCCTGTCTCAAAAAAAAGTAAAAAAAAATGGCTGGGGTGCAGCTCAGTGGTCCAGCACTTGCAAAGCATGCAAGTGCAAGGCCCTGGGTTCAACCCCCAGAACCACTAAATAAATAAATAAATAAATAAATAAATAAATAAATAAAATAGAAGCTACATCAGTGCTCCAACATAGAAAAAAACATACCAACCTAGAATTCTATACCAAGCAAAAAATACCTTTCAAAAACAAAGACAGAATAAAGACGTTTTCTGACATAGAAAACCTGAAAGAGTTCATCAATAGCACAATATCACAGACCATTCAGAAAGCCTCTGATCCAAACATCAGATTTAAGTCACCAGCTATGTAGTCCAAACATACTTTAATCTCTTTAAACTTTCAGATTTTCATCCTATATTTTAATATTCATCCTATATTTAATATTTTAATATTTTAAAAGGATCAAATGAGATAGATAAATGAAGAATTGACATTTGTTTTGTAAACAAATGACTGAAGCATTTACAATAGGCACATGTTATCTCATTAGAAATGAAATAAAATACCCAGTACTACTACTGTGAGAATTTTCTTGGCTTTCCCCTCTCGTCTCATTCTTCAAAAACTAAAAAGTTGGGCTGTTCTAAAAGAAGTTAGCCTGAGTAGCTAATCAATCTTAAATTGTGCTGAAGCACTTTTCCTAACTTAACTTTTCCTTTAATTGCCACCATTAAATAGGCTTAAAGGTAGGAATAGATGAACTAGCTAATAAACCACTTTTTGAAAAGGTTAAGTATTTTATAAAATAAGTCCTATTTTTTTTTACCTGTGTTTTGGCTGCCTAATTTTTTTTCCAGTTTTTCATTCATTTATTGATGTATAATTTTATATACTATCTAATTCTTATTATAAACCTATTGGGTAGAGGCCATGACTGTGTTTATAGCTATACATTGCACCGCAGAGTTTTTGGCACTCAACAAATGTTAAATAATATTTCTATTCAGCATTCTTCTGACAGGAAGCATAAATGTCAGAGTACAGGTTGAAAATCTCCAAAAAGTTGTATATTATATTCCTTAGAAAAGCCAATCCAGATATTTTTGTGAATTAAATTTATTTTTTAAAGGGGCTCCCAGTCTTAAATCTTTACCTAACAATTTTCTTCAGTCTTTTTTTTTTTATTTGCTTTATTTATAAATTAAAACTTTCTCTTATCAGCAATGGTATACAAAATTTAAAAGTATTAGCACCAATGCAGTCTCATAAGAAAATGTATAGATGATTTTATAGATAGCATAAAGAAAAGATAACCCATAGTCAGAAGGATAGCATAAGAAAACATTTAGAGTTTTAAGCAACATACATCTTTGTTATGATGTATGTAGTTTTAAAAAAAAAGAAAACAGCAAATATTTCTTTATCATTAAATTTCAGCATGACTCAGTGTACCACATATCACTACCACAGCTGTTGCAGACTTCACAGTGGTGTTAGACTCAATGTGTTTCCCATCTGAGGCTTCTAGCACTAATTAAATCTTACAGTAGTCTCAGTAAGATAAACATTGCTTTACAATAACAAAAGACATGGAAAATTAAAAAGCTTGATACCAAAAAAATGATTTCCAAGCAAATGATATTTCCCAGTTAAATCATCTTTGTTGTAGAAATGGTTAACCATAAGCACCTACACAAAATCATTTATATAGCATATGTCTAAATTTTCTTTCCAGAATTTGCTCTCCTTGTGATTGGTCTGCTGACTACACTTCCTTTGAAGTTTTCAGTAACACAATTTGAATGAGAAATTATCTGAATTTCTGTTGTTATTTAATCTCTAAGGTTTGGAATCCTTACATATAAAATGAAATGTGTGTAAGGATTCCAGGCACAGCTTAACTTGGTGCCTGTGACTCAAGGTCTCTCGCAACATTAATCAAGGTATAACCCAGGGTTATAATTACGTTGCTGCTCACCTCTGGGATGATCCATTTCCAAGCTCTCTCCCTTGTCTGTTGTAAACCCTCAGATCCTCACAGGGTGTTGGCCAGCTGCCTCTCTCACAACATGACAACTTGTTTACCCTAGAGTGAGAGCTCAGAGAAGGAATGAGATCATGAAGATGAACAAAACATCCTATCCCTTTTGTCTTATATTTATTAGAAGCAAGTCACTAAGTCTAGCCATATTCTAGGGGAAGAGATTGTACAAGGGTTTGAATACCAGAACCGGGATCACTGGAAGCTATTTTGGAGCTTGTCTTCTTCACATACGATCCACAGATAGGACAAATCATTGAATTTTCTCTGGATGTTCTGGAACTCATTTGTTTAAACTATCAGGAGATTTTACCAAGGACTTGCATACAGTAGGCAAAATGACTTTACAGGTTCGCTTAAAATATTACATTTTTTCCTAGCAACAATCCAATGAAATAGATATTGTTAACTCCAATTTCATTGACAAAGAAACTGGGTTGCTCAGGATTACATGTTAAATGAGATGTAAAACTGGGACTTATCCTAAGTCTTTTTTTAAGCCCTGTATTAATTCCATTTGACTGTTACTGCTTCCTGACCAGTATGGCATTGCATTGGAAGTCATTCAAAAAGAGCATACCTCTAAATTTATATACAAGTCTATGAATTTTTTATTATATAGACAGATTGTTTTACATAGATCTAGATATATAGAATATAGGACAGAGAGCTACCATCCTGTCTTAAACTCTCATCTATACCACACCACTTAGGATTTACAGTATTATTGTTTCAAGTGTCATGGAATCAGTTTAATATCATTTTAAGGACTGTAACAGCTGTAGCAGTGATATGCTTCTGTGCTAACAGATGCTGTTGGCCTAAAAGTTTATTTAGGAGGTAAATATTTACCAGATGGAAAGGTAAACAAAGTAAAAAACTAGACTGGTGACTCCATTCTTGCTTGGTTTCTCCCAATATTCTGGACTCCCAGGACATGAGTAAGGACCAGGGGACTCCCAATGAGAGCCAGACCACTGTACTCTTTAGAATCTTTTGCTTCCACCTTGCATGGAGCAACAAAGTATTGCATTTTAGATGGGTGGGCTGTTTTCTATGGATAGTCTAAAGTTACCTTTCTTTAGTCTCCCTTTTGTTTCAGTGGGTGAAGTTTCAGCCTTTACCCAGCACCTTTCATGTGTAAGATCAAAAGGCAGGGTAGTCACATAAGTAGACACATAATAGCTCTAAATAGTTCACTTGCCTGCTCCAGAGCAGGAAGTGAAGGTATGAGCTATGATAGTAGTGATAGTTAGTTGTCATACCCAACTGAGCAATCACTCTGTAGCAAAGAGGTATAGTTTGTCTTAAAGGTATTTGTTTTCTGTTTCTGCAGAGTTTGTCATTGAATTTTAATGAGATTGCATTAAATCTGTAGATTGTTTTTGATAGTATAGCCATTTTTACAATATTGATTCTCCCAATGCAGGGGAGGTCCTTCCACCTTCTAGTATCCTCTGCAATTTTTCTTTCTTTAATGTTTTGAAGTTTTCCTTATAGAGATCTCCATGATCTTTGGTTAGATTGAGTCCTAAGTATGTAACTTTCCAGTGGGCTACCATGAAAGGGATTGTTGCCTTAATTTCCTTTTCTTCCTTCTCACAGTTGGTGTAACGGAAGGCTGTTTTTTGAGTGTTAATTTTGTATCCTTCCACTCTACTGAAGGAATTAATTATGTCTAAATAAAAGTTTCCTAGAGGAGTTTTTGGGGTCCTTTAGATCAAGTATCATGTCATCTGTGAATAAGGATAATTTGACCTTTTCTTTGCCTATCTGTATCCCTTTGGTTTCTTTTGTCTGATTGTTCTGGCTAGGACTTTGATCACAATGTTAAATAAGATAGGAGAGAGTGAACATCCTTGTCTTCTTCCTGATCTTAGAAGAAATGGTTTCAATTTTTCTCCATTTAACATATTGGCTGTAGGTCTATCATAAATGGCCTTTATGATGTTGAGATATTTTCCTGTTAAGCCTATCTTTTCCAGGGTATTTATCATGAAAAGATGTTGCACTTTGTCAAAGGCCTTTGCAGCATCCATCAAGATGATCACATGGTTTCTGTTTGCAAGTCTCTTGATATGTTGAATTACATTGATCAGTTTTCATATGTGGAACCAGACTTGCATCTGTGGAACAAATCCCACTTGGTCATGATGATTAACCTTTTATACTTGTTGCTGAATTTGATTTGCCAGGATTTTGTTGAAAATTTTTGCTTCTATATTAATTAGGGCTGGGATTTAGATCAGTTGGTAGAGCACTGTGCTGCAGTCTCTGAATTCCCGAGTTCAATTCCCAGCACCGCAAAAATGGGAGAAGGACCTGGCAATCCATTCCCAAGGCAATCCCGAAACAGTCAACCATTGAAAACCCTATGAGGGTCGCTATGAGTCGGATACCGACTCACGGCACCTAACAACAACAACATATTCATTAGGGAAATTGGCCTATAGTTTTCTTTCTTAGATGTATTCTTGCCCAGTTTAGGTATCAGGGTGATGGGAGTTTCATAAGAAGAGTTTGGGAGTGCTCCCTCCTTTTCTACTTTTTGAAATAATTTGAAGAGAAAAGTTATTAATGCGTATGAAGACAGAAAAGACCACATATAGCCAAAACACTCTTGAGCTGCAAAACTAGTATAGATGGGATCACAATCCCTGGCTTTAAACCATACTACAGGGCTATAATAGCAAAAACTGCTTGGTATTGGCACAAAAATAGGCCTGAAGACCAGTGGAACAGAACTGAGAATCCAGAGATACACCAATGCATCTATAGCCATTTGATCTTTGACAGTGAGCTGAGCATGCAAATTGGAGAAAAGGAAGCCTCTTCAATAAATGGTGCTGGGAAACGTGGATTTCTACCTGCAGAAAAATGAAAATAGACCCACACCTCTCAGTCTGCATGAGAGTTAATTCAAAATGGATAAAAGATCTCAACATAAAACCAGAAACCTTGAAATTACCAGAAGAAAAGATAGGCAACACACTCCAACGTGTAGGCATAGGAAAGCCTTTCCTTAGTAAGGAAATTTGCTCCATTTGCTCAGGAAATTACAAGAATAGACAAATGGGATTACATGAAATTAAAAAACTTCTGTACAGCAAAAGAAACCATCAACAGAGTTAAGGAAGAGCCCACTGAATGGGAGAAAATCTTCACATCCTACGCATCCCACAGAGGACTCATTAATAGAATCTAAAAATAACTCAAGAAGGCAGTTACCAAGACAACAAATAATCCAGTATACAAGTAGGCAAAGGAAGTGACCTGACAGTTCTCAAGTGAAGAAGTTTGTAAGGCCATGAA
>VMDO01013442.1:0-58221 GCA_007922755.1 Pedetes capensis
AAGGTGCGTCTGACTCATGCCATGGTATTTTCAGTCGCATCATATGGTTGTGAAAGCTGGACATTGAACAAGAGAGACAGAAAAAGAATTGATGCTTTTGAATTGTGGTGCTGGAGACGTCTATTGAATATACCATGGACTGCCAAAAGAACCAACAGATCTTTCCTAGAAGAGGTACAACCAGAGTGCTCCTTGGAAGCAAAAATGGCCAAACTGAGTCTTACATATTTCGGACATGTAGTCAGGAGAGAACAATCCCTGGAAAAGGACATCATGTTTGGAAGAGTGGCAGGTCAATGGAAAGGAGGAAAACCCTCCACCAGATGGATTAATACAGTGTCTGCAACAATGGGCTTAAACATAAATAAGATGGTTTGCTTGGCACAGAATCGGCAAGTGTTTCAATCTGCTGTACATAGGGTCGCTGAGTCAGACTCGACTTGACGGCACCTAACAACAACAACAACAACAACTTTTTTTGTGTTTTTTGTATATTCTGGATATCAATCCCTTGTCAGGTGCATAGCTGGCAAAGAGTTTCTCCCATGTTTTATCCTACCTCTTCACCACAGAAAAATAAAAGGAGTCAAAAAATATATATGTATTTTATAATGAAAATTTTACATTTTTCTGTTTTAAAATGTTTTATGCTTTTTATTACTATCATAATTCAATTCAATTTAGAGTAGTAATGCATAGATAAAATTCCTTAAAACGTGTTTATAATTTTGGCACTCTGCATACACTTATAAATAGTTAACTAATATTTTTGGCATGGGGGAGATACAACAACTTGTTAGTTGTACACCTCAGTTGTTGTAAGATGAAAACAGCATAGATAACATGTATATGAGTTGACATTTCTAGATTTGTCTTGCATGAGGTAATATTTGCCTTGTGGTCTGTGGTTTACCACTACTTCTTTAAAGTAAAGCTTCATTCTAACAATGTCCGAAGCAGGAGGATCCCAAGTTTGAGGTCAGAAGCAACTTGTGAAACTTAATGAGATTTGTCAAAAACAAACAAATAAATAGGCTGAGGGTGCTGCTCAGTGGTACAGCACTTGCTTAATGTGCATGAGGTCCTGGTTTCAAACCTTTAGTATGGCTAAGTAAACAAATAAATAAATAATACATAACACATAAATGGGGCTGGGATTTAGCTCAGTGGGTAGAGCGCTGCACTGCAGTCTCTGAGGACCCAAGTTCAATTCCCAGCACCGCAAAAATGGGAGAAGGGCCTGGCAGTCCACTCACAAGGCAATCCCAAAGCACTCAGCCATTGAAAACCCTATGAGGGTCGCTATGAGTTGGATACCGACTCAACGGCACCTAACAGCAACAACAACAACACATAAATGCGAAGGCTTCTATATGAAGGTTTATGAAAACCTTGAGTAACACTGGAGGAATAGTTTTCCTTGTACATGGTCTACATCATCAAAAGAAATAATGTAAGAATGAATTCCAAGGATCCATTGATAAGAAAATAATAATTTCAGACAATGGAATACTCTCTAGCATTGAAGAGAAATAAATGTTAGTCTCATTTTTCCACCTGAATGAATAAGTCTCATAACATAAGAAATACATAAATAAATGAATAAATATACAGTGATAATATAGAGAATAGAATATGTTTTATATAAAGGTGAATATGTATAATATATTCCTATTTTTGAGCTATACAAGTATATGTATATGTGTAGAGTATAAAATATATACATGACCAACTGAATAGCAATAAAGCAGGTAGTGTGATTATTATTAGTTGCACATTTGGTTATATTCCTTTCAGGTATAAATAAAAACATAAACTTTCTAAATTTAAAATTATTCATATGTTTTCCTACTTAATATACAGAGTACAATCTCTCTTTTTACTTGCATGACTCGTATATAAGCATTCACCATTTATTTTTGCAAAGCTCTTCTCTTTTATATTTTGTGGCAATAACATCTGCTCCCAGTGTGCCTGCTTTCAGCTTTATGAAAATATCTTTCAAATCTCCATTTACAGTCAAAACCAGTCCTCCACTAATTCTGCTTTCCAGTGTCCTATTGGGTCTTCCCAGCTGGGTGTCTTACTGGCAACCAGAAGAAGTATTTTACTGCATGAGGATCAAACAATGTTCAGCTATAGTTTATTGAATATTTTTGCATTTACCAAAATAAGAAAATGTAAATCTTTGCTATGTGCACTTTCTCCTGTAGCTGTAATGATTTGTGAACCTTGGTTGTTATCTCTATACATATACTATACATTATTTTGTTTAAAGTTCCTTTTATAGACTTCAAAAGGATGGAAAATATGTCTTAAGAGTTCAAAATCTAATTATTAATGTTATGAAATAGTGTCAAGTGGCTCAAAAGAATTTCAGCTTCACTACATATGATTCTTTCTTTCTGTTTTTTTTTTCCCCCTCTGGTAATGGGGGTTGAACCCAGGGCCTCACGCTTGCATGTTCTGCAAGTGCTGAACCACTGAACTGCACCCCCAGCCCCCCGCCCCCCACCCCCTTATTTATTTTTTTGAAACAAGATCTCACCAAGTTACACAGACTGCCTCTGGTCTCCCATTTGAGATCCTCCTGCCTCCACCTCCTGAGCCTCTGGGATTACAGGCCTGTGCCACTGCGCGGGGCCCATATGATTCTTTTTTGAAAGAATACAAACAATAGCTGGGCGTGGTGGCACATGCCTGTAATCCCAGCGGCTTGGGAGGCGGAGCCAGGAGGATCGCAAATTCGAGACCAGAGGAAGTCTGCATAATTTAGCGAGACCCTGTCTCAGAAAGTAAAGAAAAATAAATAAATAAAAGGGCTGGAGGTGCAGCTCAGTGGTCCAGCACTTGCAGAGCATGTGGGCCTGAGGCCCCGGGATCAACCCCCAGTACCACAAAAAAAAAAAAAAAAAAAAAAAAAAAAAAAAAAAAAAAAAAGACACACAATAAATTATTGCTTTACATTATGGCATCCTGACAAATATCATTAGTCAGGGAAAAACAGAACATGTCTGCATCCTTCCTATTTCCCTAACAGCTTGTCTTGTTTAATCTTCTTTCTTTAAGAGTTAACCTCCAAATACATATAAATAAAAATAAGAACAAAAAGCTTTACTTAATCATATTATTACAGGACACTTAGACCCATAACATTCCATCATTATTTTTCTTCTTTTCTTGTTCCTTCTAATTCCTCTGAAAATATTCACTCTTTACCCCATTAAATTCTCACTTCTGCTATTCCATCATTTACTTAATCTGGTGCTTTAAATCTGTAATAATCTTTGGTTTCAAATTTTGATTGTATCTTCTTAATGTTCATTTTAATCAATATCTTTGTGGAATATTATGTCAATAATAAGTATCTTCTTTTCAAAATCTTATTTTTTACTAAATTTTTCTTTCTGTTTATGATTCCTTTCTTCTATAAATACTTCTACTGAGCACATTGTTATCTTTCTCTTATGCTACCTATTTCTATAATATCTAACAGAAGGATGTAAAATTTAAAAGAATTTTTAGTTTTCTTTTTCTAGGAGCTAATATAACTAGTAATAACAATAATTTCCACTTAAATGGTGGTGAGGACAGGTATAAAGAGAGAAATAATGGCAGAATATAAAAGACAGAATATTTTTGTGTGTCATAGAAAAAGAGGCCAAAGCCTTCTGAAGATATTTTGTATTTCCTGTACATTGTTTCAGAAGTCTTCCTGTTACTACTCTACTCTAGTCATCTCTTTGTAGTAATGTAGGTTTCTGGGAGCTGCACCCTTCATTCTTTCCAAAGGAAGCTGCTATATCAAGTAAAGGGAATCCTAGTTTCTTGATACCTTTCATTTTAAAATCTAACTTGCCACTAGAATCTACTGAATATGAATAGCTTTCTCATTTATTAAGTCTTAATTCCATGGGAAAACAATGAAGACTATGTTGTTTGTTTTGCAACAATAAAAAATGGAACATTTCGTACTGTGAATGAAATGTCATAAAAAAATCACCTACAACATATGATACTAGTTTTGATATCATGTAGTGATTAAAATCTGATAAGCCTCAACAAGGGGATCCTTTAAAGGAAAATTAGAAAACAATGTTACTTCAGCTGCAATTAGAGTGAACTTAGCTATGTAGTTTCAGAAAGTCTGAAAACACTCTTATTGATGCTAATGTGGAAAACAGAAAATGTACACTATAAATTCAATTGTCTAACTAGAGATTTGCTGATTTCTTCTTGCTGTTCATGATAAAATTTGGGAAAAGATAGGTGACTTAAACAACAAACTTTTCAGTTTCACTTAGCATTTTGGAGACATATAAAGAGCTAGGGCTGGGATTTAGCTCAGTTGGTAGAGCGCTGCACTGCAGTCTCTGAGGTCCTGAGTTCAATTCCCAGCACCACAAAAATGTGGGAGAAGGGCCTGGCAATCCACTACCAAGGCAATCCCGAAACAGTCAGCCATTGAAAACCCTATGAGGGTCGCTATGAGTCGAATACTGACTCAACGGCACCTAACAAGAACAACAACATATAGGGCTAAGGCTGTCTTTCCAGCTAGAGGAACATTTTAAAAATAATAGCCTCAGGACAAATATCAAAGAAATCCAGAGTACTCCCAGTGAAACACAGCCTCTGGGATTCCAGGGTGTTGTTGGCTGGAGGGCCTTTGGTTAAGACCTCAGAAATATTTAGAAGTTTCTCAAATATCTTTTCAGTTCAACAAAAAAATTCCCTAAGATTAATCTAAAACCATACCCCATTAACTGTCATGATTAGACAGCAGTATGTCTACATTCTCAAAGGCATTATTCCTCCACTTCCTTATAGGCATCCAAGGTAAGGAAGGCCAATCTCCAAGGTATTTGTGAATGGAGATTCTATCTAATGGAGTGGAATACAAATTAATAATTAAGAAATGCACCAAGTTTGTAGAGGAATAATTTCAGCTTTGACTGAAAGGGTTAGAGAAGAGTTGAAATGAATGCAGGTCTTTGAGTCTTTACATTTTTACTGAGGTAAATCAGTTTAAACATTATTTAATTCTGAACAGGAATATTTTGGATTGAAACAGAAGTGTGAATCAGTGGGAAAACCAGAAGGCAAAATTCAGAGCCAAGGTAAACCACTAAGTCCCAAGAGAGAAAATACGCTTCAATCCCAACTGAGTTCCAGATTTGTTAAGGACTAGAGACTGACTGCCTGCTGTTAATCTCCATGTTTTGTAGCTCTGTTGTGTGTTGAACGCATGTGGGAGAGACAACTTGTTTTTTCTCCTAAAATCAAGAGAAATTGTACCAAGTAATTGAACCAAACACAAACATCTCTACTATGTCCTCTCATAAGCATAATAAAATATTTTAAATTATATATCACTAAATCTTCAACATGCTTGTTATGAAGCCATCATCAAAAGGATTTTGTATATCTTCTCTCCTATTTTTACATTTTCTCTGTGATCAGAGAGGAAAGAGAACAGGGGAATGAAGAAGAAAGTTAGATTTTTTAAAGCACTATGGGATGAAAAGAAGTTACATCAAATTAATTCAACATTTCAAGACTGGAAAACTAAACCAGAAACAAAGAAGGAGCAATGTTGGAGAAGGTAAACATTTTTTTTTCTGATCATTTCAAGTGTTATCACAGCCCCAAGGGAAGAACATCCCCCCATTATAGAAAATCCAGTTTTGCAGATGACGGACATCTGATTGACTATAAAGTTTTGACTATTTCACTTTACCAAAATATGAACATCTAGGTAGCACCCTGCCTAAGAAGTTACTGGGTCTACTAAAATTCTATCAGTAAGGAATATAACCACTGTCTAAAAACTCTCTCCTACCTGTCAACATGGAGAGACAGCCTTAGGGAGGAGGAATATAAGGACGACAAATGTGGAAGCTTCTGCAGGATCAGAAACACAGTTCCTAGAGGATCTCATGCAATGAAGGCTCAAGTGATAATGCAAAATTGAGTATGGACAAAACCTCTGATTGTGTTTTTGAGGTAGTAAATTAGGTTGCCTCTACCTTTTGTTGTGTTTATTCCTTGAAATTTAACTCATATTTGTTAATGTCAGACCTTTGAATGTTACTATCAGGTTACATCTCTTAAATAGGGATCAGTTCTAGGACCACCCATTTATTATTTTTTCTTTTAATATAAAATAATTAGAACAATACTACACTATATTTTCTTATAATTGTCCTCTTATTTCTGCTGTGGATATAAGTTGCCCTCAAGAGGATGATCCCAACAGAAGCATACCTCAGACATTGAGGTGATCCCTGACACTGACTGATGGCTGCAGACTGCAAACGCAGGAGTGAAGGCAATGTCTTCACATAGAAGGGAGTGCTACATGCCCTACATGTGTACAA
Source organism: Pedetes capensis (assembly GCA_007922755.1). Taxonomy (NCBI): domain Eukaryota; kingdom Metazoa; phylum Chordata; class Mammalia; order Rodentia; family Pedetidae; genus Pedetes; species Pedetes capensis. Next base: position 6,381 of record VMDO01013442.1, read on the forward strand.
AAAGCTTCTTTGGCCTGTGACATAGACAAAAAACTGAGACAAAATGATTTAAATAAAGTCACACAGATCTCAAAACAGTAGATTATTGAATAAGTGGCTATTCTGCTGACATTTCTCAATCTCTCCTGTAATACATGGTAATTTATTCATGATAGAATTAGGTCTAGACCTAAAATATTTGTAATATTATTCTGGATTTGCTTAGAAATGGTCTGTGTCTTCATTTATTAGTTTTAAATTAAAAATATATCTGTTACTTCCTTTTCATTTTCTAGGGGTTTGAGATAGTCCAATTAGTTTTGTTATAGTAGAAAATCAATCCCTGTAATTGTGCTCCTTTTAAAAATCTTAGGCATAAGAGAGATGTTTATCATGAAGAAGCTATCCACATTGAAACAATGCCACAAAAGTCAACTATAACAACAATTATTCTTGGACCTTAAATTCAAAGCAGTCAGTATAAGGAAACAGAAATTAATTTAAGGCTATCTTAACTGCAGTGAAGATATGACATTTTTTATGCAGAGTGAATAACAGTTAATAATAACTCAGTTTCTAATTGCATAATCATTTACACTAACTAAGAGCTAAGGTTTAGCTCAGTTGGTAGAGTGCTGCTCAGTGCTTTCTGAGGCCCAGTGTTTGATCTCCAACACTGCTAAAATGGGAGAAGGACATGGCAATCTGCTCCCAAAGCAATCCCAAAACAATCAGCCATTGAAAACCTTATCAAAGTTTTCATATTTAACATAGGACCTGAAATGATAGATAGAATGACTGGGTAATCCACATTCAGCACCTAATCTGTTTCTAATTTGTGCTATTGAGATCTTCCATCTTCTCTTTTCACAAATGTAGTCAGTTTGTTTCCTGTATGTTGTATCTGCTGAATTCCATGTATATGTTGTTGTTGTTGTTAGGTGCCATTCGAGTCGGTATTCAACTCATAGCGACCCTCAGGGTTTTCAATGGCTGACTGTTTCGGGGTTGCCTTGGGAGTGGATTGCGAGGCCCTTCTCCCATTTTTGTGGTGCTGGGAATCGAACTCAGGACCTCAGAGACTGCAGCGCAGTGCTTTACCAACTGAGCTAAATCCCAGCCCCTCCATGTAAATAGTCACTGTTAATGTTGGTGAAAAATGTATTCGTAATGAAAGATCATTGGTATGACAAAATTCTATCATGCAAGCTCCAGCTTCATTTATATTACCAAGGGCATATTTTTCAACTACAGAAACTTCTTTGTTTACAACTGTTGCATTCCAGTCACCAGTAATTACCAGTGCATCCTGATTGCATGTTTGATCAATTTCAGACAGCAGAAGCTGGTAAAAATCTTCCCTTTCTTCATTTGTGGCCTTAGTGATGGTTTTTGAGCAACAGCCATATTATCGGCCTTCTTTGTAGGCATATCAAAATTATTCTATCACCAACAGCATTAAACTCCAGGAGAGATCTTGGGATGTTTTTTTTTTTTTTTTTGATGATGAATGCAACTCCCCTTCTCTTTAAGTTGTCATTCCTAGCATAGTATACCTTGTGATTATCTGACTCATAATGGTCAACACCAGTCCATTTAGCTCACTGTTGCTCAGAATTTTGATATTTATGTGCTCCATTTTATTTTGTTGATATCTAATTTTCCTAAATTCATAATACATACATTCCACATTCCAATTATTAATAGATGTTTACAGTTGTTCCTTCTGGAAAAAACAGATATTACAATTTAACTGCTCCCTTATTATGCATAAAACAGATTATTTAAAAGTTTGAAATTAAATTTATTGCTGAAGATTTTTTTGTGGTACTTAAGGGAGTTGAACCCAGGGCCTTGCACATACTTTGGCAACTGCTCTATCAGTGGACTTCACTCCCAGACAATTTTTATTTGTTTATTTTTTTGAGACAGGATCTTGCTAAATTACACAGGCTGCATCTGTCATCGAACTCACAATCCTCCTGCCTCCACCTGGAATTACAGGCATGCGCCACAGAACCCAGTTATCTGAAACGTATGTTTTTAAATAAGTTCACCCTGATGATTTCTTTCAGTACTGTGTTTCTACATTTTCAGGTGTGGACAGACAAGACAGAAAAAAACGTATCAAATTTTTTAGCACACTTCATTAATTTTCAGTACTTAGTATGATTTTGCTAATCATATCTCATCCACCTATATATTGTCTCTGTCTCCTTCTCTCTTGGTCTCTTGCTCCCCCTCTCCCTGTTGCCCCCTCTTTTCCTCTGTGCTCATCTCTTCTTCTTTCTCACTCCTATGTTTTGATCTTTGTTGTTGGCTAGAGTATTTTTAGTAACTGCAATTCCAACTAAGTAATTTTCTTTTTATGTAAGTCCATTAAAAGAGTGCAACAACATAATATTGGCAATATTTCTTTAATGCCATCTATTGTTTTAAAAATTTTAATGTTACTTTAAATGTATTTTTACAAATTGGTAATAATAATCAGTATTTCAACTGTGTCCATATATAACTTTTGTTTGGTATGGTTCTTATGTCTCTTTCAATTTTATATCTATAACTATTATGCTACTGTCCCTTTTATTCTTTGCTGTTTACGTGGTGAAGGAGAAGAAATATAGCCATTTATTCTCTAAACTGTTCCGTATTTTGGTTCAAGGTGATTGAATTTCTATGTTGTATAATTGTTCTTCTGCTTTGTGTATTCCCTATAAATTGGTCCTTAGTTCCACAGATTTGATTCAACTTAGGCTGAATTAGGTGTTATTTTATACTCTGTAAAGCATCCTGTCTAGAGGCTATTTCTCCTATTGTTAATAGCCTACTCAGTGGCTTCTTATTTTATTTGTACAATTCACCCATTATAAATTCGCTATCAAATTTCTTCTTAATAATCTTTGTGGATATTGATGATTGTTTACTAGATTTATAGTTTACTTGGTGACTATAGATTGGTTCTATTTAAGTTTCATAACTTTACATGTATTAAGTATAGTTATTGTATAAGGTGGAAATTTCTCTCATCATGATATTTTGGCATTAAAATATATTGTGTGCAGGAAACTGGATTAGTATTCTTCTCCTTTTGTAAAAAAAGAAAATGAATTAGTATCCAAAGAGTAGTCAGTGAGATGAAGATATTTTAAATATTATTTTGATACTATGTACTTTAGCAGCAATATCTATTCCCCTCAACATTTATAACACAAATTCACTCACTTGTTCCTGCAATCTTCCATTTCCCTCTCATTGTAATAACTTCATACTTCCCACTGGATTTTACCAAAACACTGTGCTTCATCTTCTTGTCAAAGTTTTGAGTAGAGGCTATCAAGAAAATTCAGCCCCATCATATAGATTAACAGACAGAGCATATTTATCTATAAATATAAGCAACAGGAAAATTCATTGGTAGTTAAAATTTTGTAGCGATGTTGAATATTATTTGAACCCATTCAACATAGCTGATGCTAAGGAAAAGAAGAATAATATGATCACTAGTGGCCAACTTTAAAAATATGATTCTCTCTCAGCAGTAGGTGAAATGATATCCTACCTAGGTGAAAGAAATTTGAATAAACTTATGAGTAACGAAATGTAAGATCAATTTAAATCTTCTTTTCTTAAATGCAACTTGCCTCCTGAAATATACCAAATGATGAAAATTCAAACCATTATATATACATATTTATTATATAATATATTATACATTATAATTCAAATATCTCTAGGGTTTGTTTATGCAGCTGACTACATTAGCATCTTATAATATCAAAAGCTACAATAAGTACCATTTGGAACAAGTAAAGATGGTAAATAGTTTATAATTTATAGCATCTTGCCATCAAGAAAATGCATAACTTCTTTGCTCTGAGTGCAGGATTTTTATATTTCTGACTCACTAGTACTTAACAACAAAAATAATCGCATAAATACCAAGTCAATTGATTCCTTTAATCAGCATTTTCTTTCTCTTACCACATTTTAATGTTTATTTCTAAGTGCAGATTTACTCCCTTTTCTCCACCTATAGTTGTTGGCATTTTGTATACTCTACTGGAGAAACATATTCCCCAGCATTTCTTGCTTCCTCAGTGAAGGGCAGTGAGAAAGAGGACATTGCATCAATTGAAAGCGACTCAAAAATACATACTTTGTGAATGATATTTTTTGCTGCATTTCATATTTGACATTTGGAGCTTTTCTGGCAAAAATAATGAGATGCCAAAGTTATATCTGGATAATCTGTAAAGGATAAAATATGTCATAATTACATGCTTAAAGTATTATTTCTGTGCTTGATACAAGCCAAGAGGAAAAAGTTTAAAGGCATGTGGTGTTTCACAAGTCTGACCTTGTGTCCCACAGTTAATTTTTTTAAAAGATGAAAAGCTCCATCACCACCAAAATAGAAAAAGTAAAGAAAGAAAAATAAAACCCAAAGAAGTGTTTTCTTTGATATGATATTAGATATGCAAAGAAACATTATCACTGTTAAAAAATGCTTTAAAATACATGGGCTTATCATTTTTTTATACCTCAAATAAAATCACATTATTGTAAACATTAAGATTTTCTTATTCTACTCATATTAGCTGTTTTTGTGTGGGACTTTTGCCTGGACTATATTCTTTCAAGTTGGGAGACTTCATTATTTAGCAGATCTATGTCAATAGTGATCTGAAAAGCTTTCTCAAGAGACCTATATCACCACATAATAAAAGGCATTGTTTCATCAGATTCACACAGAGGGTGGGCATATTTATCCTTTAAGCCTATTTAAAATTTTATTATGGTATCTTTCTGTGAACAAATAGAAAATAATTTACATCACTGTCATTCCTTGTTTAACTTTGAAAGTAAATGAAGAAAGAATAAAGTGAGTTGTGTGAAATACAGAAATTTACACATTAAATGTCTCAGCACATGCTGTTTGATGGGTAGCCAGCTAAATCTTATCTACTATCAAATTCAACATTGATGGGTGTACTTCAATTATTGGGGTCATCTTAACTAATCCTGATTAGCAAACATGCCAGTGAAATGAATTTACTAATATTTATAAAAGTTACTTCTGTATATATTTTTGTATCAAATTTATGGCATATTCTGCCATTATGAAAAATTTTATGCTTTTGAAGTACTATAAAAGGTTTCAACATTTTCTGTAATTTTGACCTTAAAATGTAATCCACTTTTAGTGTTTTCACTCAAATGTATGTAGTGATTCATGTGCATCCAAAAAAATATACAGAGAAACACTCTTTGCCCCTCACATGCAAACTCACATAAAAACTTGTCATTACCAAGTACTTCCAGTTTTAATTGACCAATTTTGGTTTGTTTTGGTTCACTACACAATATCCTTATCCAATTGTATATTAATGTTTGGCTTTTGTTCTTACCAAGAATATTTGCTGCTCATGCAGGAAGAAACTTGAGATCATCTTAGGCTAGTTTCCCTTAATCTTGCACCAAACACATTGCCAAGAATGCTAATCATTTGATCATTACTTTTTCCATAATTGAGAAATGACAAATGATCATCTCTAAAGGCTGAGAATGTAATCCCTAATCAATCTACTTTGTTGTTGACAAAGAATAGTCTTAATTTTATTACCTAGTCCATTTTACTAACATATCTTGAAATTAATATTTTTATAATGCTATTGAGTGATATGATTTATTATTTCCACATTTATGTGGGTAATTTAATATATTGCATAATATATTATATATGTAAGTTAATCAACAATGTTTTATTCCTTAGCAATGCATTCATTAGTCAAAAGAAAATAAATCATTTATATCATATAAATTTTACACTAAAAACATCCAGAATGGAATTCTAATCCCTTAGTTGAGGAATTACTAGAAATTATGAAAAAAATAGAATGATTTGCTTTAAATATTTTTAACCACATTATTGAAGAGGAAAAATCAACTACAGGAACATCATTTTAATGAAAATTAAATGAACCTACTACAAAGGGCTGATGTGAGATATAATATGAGATCTTTAACACATCAATTAGTAGAATAGATCTATCAGAATGAGCTGTTGTCTCTGGTTATCATGTATCCTTAAGTCCTGGAATCAGTGAAATACACATTCAGCAATGGTTACAACATTTCCAGTAAAATTTACAAACTCACAACTCCATGAATGCTACCAAAATGTACCAATATGAAACTTGTGCTGATTGAAATGAAAAGTAACCTAAAAAATGTCTTGATAGCAGCAATGATTGTGATTGAGGCAACCATGATTATCTTAATTTGGCTAAGGAATGAATCCTCAATTTGAAGCTCTAATCCAACTATGTTAAAATCTCAACTGCACAATACAGTTTCATACTGATATAACTGTTTTCTTTTAGTTATTTCTGTTTTATGTAATTTTGAAAACAAGGTGTTGAAATAAGAACAACAAGAATGATTTTATATATATGTTGTTGTTATTAGGTGACATGGAGTTATGTCCAACTCATAGCAATCCTCATAGGGTTTTCAATACCTGATTGTTTCAGGATTGCCTCCGGAGTGGATTGCCACACCCTTCTCCCATTTTTGTGGTGCTGGGAATAGAAACTGGGACCTCAGAAATTGCAGAGTGGTGCTCTACTAAATTGCACTAAATCCCAGCCCCTCTTAAATATATATCTTACTTAAATTACTGAGCTAATGAAATACATCATCTATCTTACTGTTGTTGTTAGGTGTCATTGAGTCATATCTTACTTATAGAGAACTTCATAGGGTTTTCAATGGCTGATTGTTTTCAGGATTGCTTTGGGAGTGGACTGCCACATTCTTCTGTTCTTTGTTGTGCTGGAGATTGAACATGGGTCCTCAGAGAGTGTGGAGCAGCACTCTACCAATTGAGTTAAATTCCAGCCCATTTATACCACCAGGTTAGTAAAATTGAAATTTCCCAAACAAAATTATACCTTGCAAGTCAGTTTTCTTTTATGGTGAAAATATATACATCCAGTTGTTAACTTTAGCTAAATTTTCCATGGGAAAAAGAAAATTTACTTGAAAGGTGTCTATCTATTAAAATCTATATAAATAGCAGATTCATAAAATGTAAAAAGAAAACCTTATTCCAGGCAATTATTCAAATTTCTAATGAATTTAAACATGGGGAAACTCAAATAATTTGATAATGAAATTGGATGAATTTTGATATGTGGATAAGCTTTGAAACCATCATCCCTCAGATACTAGTGACATTTCTGCTACTTCAAAAGGTGACTTATGCTTCTTTTCACCCAGTTTCTCATAACCAACCCCTGATAACATGCAACCATTGATCTATGTTCAACCATAATAGAAAAATAATGACTATTTTAGATTTTTTGTAAGTGAAATAATACTCTATTTGGTCTGCCTTTTTTTCCTCAACATAACCTTGAGACACAAAGACATGTTATTTATCAACAGACTTTTTCCCTTTCAGTACTGATTAAGATTTCATCATATGGCTATAACACAATTTGTCCATTTTTCTGTTGATGAACTTTTGGGTATTTTCTAATCTGGAGCAAATAATTATCAATTTAATAATCTGTATATGTAGATCTTCATTTTTCATGGCAAATATGTAGAGATGTAATTACTGGAACATAGATCATTTGCATAATTTAATTTTCAAAAATGTGTCAATTTATCTTCCAAATGTTTAGTACAATTTTACACCTGCTCTAGCTCTTGGCACATACTATATTGTTGTCAGACTATTTCATTGTGTACATTCTAGTTGATTTAGAATTATATTTCTTTGTAGCTTTAATTTACACGTTTTAGATGATTAATGATTTTAAGTACTTTTCCAATCTTTCGTGTACATTTTTAATGAAATATCCTTTCAATTTTTCTGCCTGTATTTTACATATCTTCTCATTTTAATATTGACTTGCATATATTCCTTTTATTTTCTGGACACAAGATGCACCATTTATGTACTGCAAACATTTTCTTCTAATGCTAATTTGTCCTTTATTGTTTAGTATGTTTCATTTGTAAGTATAATATACATATGATAAGGGAGTATCATATAATATTAATGCAACAAAATACAAAGGTCTTATAGGCTCATTTCAATGAATTCTGAGAATTCTATAAACCACACAGTTGACACACAGAACAAGAAATAGCTACTAGCGTCCATAAAACATCCATTATGACTTTTTCTAACACACTTTTATGTCCAAAGAGGTAACTATGTTTCTATTTATGTGATTATAGATGATACTATTCCCTGGAATTTTATGCCTGCGGCCATGCCACTGTGGTGTCCAATCCTGTCAGATCTCAGAAGTTAAGCAGGTGGGGCCTGGCTAGTATTGGGATAGGTGACACCCTTTGAACACGAGGTTCTGTAGGCTTGGGAGAAGAATCCTGCAACCCACTCCCAAAAACCAGTCATTGAAAACCTATGAATACAGAGAAGCACTGACAATAGTGTTTCACCTGTTGTACATACGGTCACTGTAAATCGGATACCGACTTGAAGGAGCCTAACCACAACAACGCAGGCTGGGATTTAGCTCAGTGGGTAGAGTGCTGCCCTGCAGTCTCTGAGGCGCCGAGTTCAATTCCCAGCACCGCAAAAATGGGAGAAGGGTCTGGCAATCCACTCCCAAGGCAATACCGAAGCACTCAGCCATTGAAAACCCTATGAGGGTCGCTATGAGTCGGATACCAACTCGATGGCACCTAACAACAACAACAACCACAACAACACCATGCATTGTTTTGAACAGTTTTAATTTTATTATTTGATAAGATTTTTTTTCCTACTGTTTGAACAGGGTCTCCCTAAGTTACACAGACTGCCTCTGGTCTGGAACTTGTGATCCTCCTGCCTCTGCCTTCTGAGTTGCTGGGATTATAGGTGTGCACCACCACACCTGGTTTTAAAAAAAATTTTTTATCTCTGAAAAAAATCAGACTTTTACTCTAGAAAATAAAATTATTTCAAAAGAAATGGTGACAAAATAAGTGGACAAATATGGATTTGTTGCCAACTATTTTCTAAACTTATAATTTCTAACGAATTTAGCAAATGTTACTTCTGAAAGATAGTCTACAATTGCACTTATCTCATATAATCATATTTCAAGTTTTCTAAGATTTTTCTACTGGTAGGGAGAGGAAAATTTTTAAAATTTTTTTAAATGTTTGAAAAATTTTTAAATTTTTTAAAAAAATTAAAATTAAGTTTTTAACAAAAGTTTAAAATAATTCAATAAAATTTAAGAGAAAGGATATTTTCCAAGATAACATTAAGAAAAGGTGAATGAGCACCTGTGATTTAAAGGAAAACATTAAATAGGATGAGAGAAGTTCAAAAAAAGTAGTGTTAATCAAAACCACAAATTATAATGGCAAGAATAAATTCATGTATCCTCATGATTACACAAAATTTATTTAGACTTTTATTTCTACTTAAATAGTAGACATTGTTGAAAATATGCATGCATATTCCTTTCACAGGATCCCTTTGCATCCTGTTGGTCACAGGATACAAAGCTTAAATGAGAATATGAGAATATATATAGGAATATATCTAATAAATAGGAAAATATAATTGGGTAAATACTAAAGAAAATTAAGCTTAGTAAATTAAAGCAAAGTATCTACTGGGTCTACTAATTATTGCTGACATCACTCTATACGTACTAAATTAAACCCCATAATATCAGAACATCACAGTCAAAAAAAATCAACATAACATGAATCGTACAGTGTATGTCAGTAGGCAGAATAAAAATCATGTGGAACAAAATATGTAACATTGATATCAGTAGCAACAATACTTGTCAGTATTTTATGTACAATTAAAATGCAAAGATTAATTAGGCATAACAATGATTAACAACATTAAAATGATAATTACTTTCTACACCCAAAGATAGGTTTAAAAGAAATGGACAGAAATTTTCAAAGCATAAGAAGGGGCAAAGATGTAATGTGAAAATGAGTAACATGAACAGTTTCATTCATTTTAGATAAGTTATAATTAAGGAAGAGAACATTCAAGTTGGTAGAAAATATCATATCATATTTATATAAACATGAAAATATCACAGCCATAAAACTTTGAGCCCAAAACCAGAATATTAAAGTATATTAAGCAGAAAGTGTTAGAAATTCAGGGATATATACAAAATATACAAATTTACTTGGTTGTAACACACCATTATCTGCTGATGAAACATAAAGCATTGAGAAAATAAAGCCATAGAAGATTTATACTAAATATTTAAATCCTATGATGGTTGAATGAAAACCAAAGTATTGTAACATGAATCTGTAAGTTTTTCTTTATTTTCTATTCATTTTTCTTTTCATTTTTCCTTTGTTTTCTACAAGGAGATATAGACATTCACTTTCACAATCTACTTAGGGATATATACATATAGGATGAGATATCATAAATCAAGAAAATGACTCTTTAGTTACTCAAAAGATTTTTTTTCATTCATTGTACATAAAACAATATACATACCACTAATTAAAACCTGTTGTTGTTGTTACATGTCAGGGAGTCGTGTCTGACTCCTAGCAACCCACCCTTTAAAGGGTTTTCAATGGCTACTTGTTTAAACCTATGTGCTTCAATTTGGTATGCTAATAGTATTCACCAAAGAAAATTAGGATAATTAATCAAGACTATGTCCCACTGAAATAAAATTTTTTGGTTTGATAAAATATACAGATAGGCGATTAAAAAATCCTTAAAATCATTGTTATTATAAATTACATTATGTGTAAATGTGTATCTTCCCCCTAAATTGAGACAATGCCATGACAGAAGTGGTGACTTAATCTCTCTTAAATCACCATTGAAAAACATACTAAGAAAAGCTTCTGACAATTCTAGGTTGTTAGTAAACTCATATTTGTTTGTTTATGGTTTATATATATAGTAATCATTTATATACAAATATGGCTGGGATTTAGCTCAGTGGGTAGAGTGCTGCGCTGCAGTCTCTGAGGACCCGAGTTCAATTCCCAGCACCGCAAAAATGGGAGAAGGGCCTGGCAATCCACTTCCAAGGCAATCCCGAAGCACTCAGCCATTGAAAACTCTATGAGGGTCGCTATAAGTCAGATACCGACTTGACGGCACCTGACAACAACAACAACAACATATACAAATATAGCTTTTTTTTTTTTTTCCTGATACTTGGGGGTTGAATCCTGGGCTTCACACACACTTTTGCAAGTGCTCTATCACTAAACTGCATCCCCAACCCATTTTTTAACGTTTTATTTTTGAGCCAGGGTCTCATCAAGCTATGAAGGCTGCCCCTGGCCTCAACCTCATGATCCTCCTGTCTTCACTTCCAGAGTTGCTGGGATAATAGGCATGCACCGCTGCACCCTGCTGCAAATACAGCAATCATTAAGAAGAATTTAAGAATGAGAGAGGGGATCCAGAGTATTAGAGGTTGTATGACTATTTCCTTATTTTGTGAAGGATCTAACCTTTGTGAAGGATCATCCGAAAAGGTTGCTGTAACTCAGTCTTACTGTAACTTATTTTATTGTACAGCTTTCTGTTGGTGAGCAATAATCAGAATATGTGTAGGTAAAACTTTCTTTCCTAGCATCTGTTTGCCTACAGCCCGAGCTCCAAAAAGAAATTAAAACCCAACATGACAAGAGCAACAAAAACTATTGATTCTTCTACTTTGTTCTGTCCCACGTGTGTCCTAGAATAAACTGTTGTTCTTGAACTGAAAAGGCCATGTGCACATCTCAGCACTTTGAAACTGCACAGGTGATTTGAACTGCTTAAAGTATTTGCATGCCTGCAGCCGTACCCCTGTGGCATCAAAGTGAATCAGGTCTCCCAAGCTAAGCAGGTTTGGGCCTGGTTAGTACTTGGATGGGAGACCACTTGGGAACACCAGATGGTGTATGCTTGGGAGAAGGAATTTTTAACCCACTTCCCCCCAAAATCAGCCATTGAAAATCCTATGACTAGCAGAGAAACATGACAATACTGTTTCACCTGTTGTACGTAGGGTTGCTGTGAGTGGGACACCAACTCAATAGCACCTAACAACAAAGGATATGCACAGTTTAAGTTCCAAAGCATTTTTTTAAACCAGAAAAGCGGCTCCAAAACTAGATTGCATTATTCTCCAGTTTGGTGACCTAATGCAAAGTCGCATTGAATGTAGTGAGTTTGTTTGTGTGCATGTGTTTTTAGTTCTGATCTCAATTATATTCCCTCAAAATTTATATATTGAAACTCTTAACAAACTCTTACCATCAAATACGATACGATTGTATTTTGAAACAGTGTTTTCTTTTCTTTCTTTCTTTTTCTTTCTTTCTTTTTTTTTTTTTTTTTTTTTTTTTTTTTTTTTTTTTTTTTTTTTTTTTTTTTTTTTTTTTTTTTTTTTTTTTTTTTTTGAGGTAGTGGGGTTTGAACCCAGGGCTTCGCTCTTGCGTGTTGCCACAGACCTGCACCCTTGAGTGCTGTACCACAGAACTGCACCCTCAGGCCCCCTCCCCCTTTTTTAGGTTTTGAGACAGGGTCTCACTAAGTTACGCAGACTGACTCTGGTCTCGAACTTGCAATCCTCCTGCCTCTGCCTCCCCAGTCGCTGGGATTGATTACAGGCGCATCTGCTGCTGTGGCAGCATGAAACAGGATTTTCACAGAGGTAATTAAGATTTAAAGATACAGTTAGAGGGAGGTCTTAATCCAACAGGACTTGTGTCTTTACACGGAGAAGAAACACAGAGCCTCTCTCTCCTCACCATGTACACAGAAATGAAAAGTCATGTGAGCGCACAGTGAGAAGCGTTCTGCAAGCCAGGAGGAGATCTCTCAATAGCAGCTGAATTTTAAGGAAGCTTTATCATGGATTTCAAATTTTGAGAATTAAATTTAGGTTGTTTAAGATATCCAGTCTGTAATATTTTTATGGCAGCCAAGGATAACCAGTATATGTGTGTGTGGATGTCTTGCCCAATGTATGGACACACATATTAATAAAATGTTCATTCCGTTGCAAATGAGAGCATGTTTCCAATCTTCATTTGGTGACTCATCACAAATAATTTTCCACTAATATAGCTCTAGCCATTGATTCCTCACAGACTTCTATGGGCAATTATTAGAAATACTTAAGAGAGTTGCTTAGGCAAACAATTATTCCATTGCTATGTTGGCAGTTTTTAAAATCTTTGATTTAATTTTTTTCTTTCCTTTTATTTTGATTTGCTGTTAGGTTTGCAAAATAGCTGCAAAAATAGTTTACACAGATTCCATATATCCTCCACTTAATCTTTCACAATGTTTATACCTTACATAGCCACAGCCCAATTATCATAAACAAAATGCATATGAAAATTCATCACTAACATCATATAATTTTTGAATATATGAATATTGATTTGGTTTTGTTTTATATTAATGACATTTCTAATGAGGTGCCATAGTACATGTCTATAATCCCAGCTAGTCAGGAGACTGAGCAAGGTGAATCACAAGTTCAAGGACAGAGGCCTGTGCAACTTACAGAGACCTTGTTAAAAAATTAAAAATAGATAAATAAAAAAAGTTCTGAGGGTGCAGTTCAGTGTTAGAGTCCTTGTCTAGCATTTGTGAAGTCCTGGGTTCAAACCCTCAATAGTATAAACAAACAGAAAAACTCTACATTAGCAGATGCTAGTTATTATAAAATATCTGTGCCTATTAGCTAATTTTTAATTTTTTTTTTTTTTTTTTTTTTTTTTTTTTTTTTTTTTTTTTTTTTTTTTTTTTTTTTTTTTTTTTGCAGAACTGAAGGTTCTAACACTGGGACTTGCCCATGCTAAGTGAATGCTCTCCTACTGAGCCACACTCCCAAATCTCCTTTTTAATTTTTATTGTGACAGAAGGTCTCACTAATTTGTGCAGACTAACACTGGCCTGCAACTAAGCAATCCTCTTGCCTCAATATCCTGGGATTAGAGGCAAATACCATCACACTTGGTTCTAATTTCTTCTTAATGTATATTTTTTCTATTCTTTTCCTAACATGTGCTTATTCTTTTTCTTTTTTTTTTTTTTTTTTTCCTTTGCTTTTTGAGACAGGGTCTCACTAAGTTACGCAGACTTCCTCTGGTCTCCAACTTGTGATCCTCCTGGCTCCACCTCCCAAGCCGCTGGGATTACAGGCTTGCGCCACCACACCCAGATAACATGTGCTTATTCTGAAAACTTGTATATAATCTTGTTTTTGAAAATATAGACACTTGAATCAATAGACCATGAGATCATAAAGAATATGAGGCTTTATGTGATATAGCATCAGGAAAGAAACAAAATTTGTCAAACATGACATATTTAACAATTTGCAGTTTAAGGTAGGACATGAGGATACACAAGTTAAGTAATGCACTGTCAAAATGCATGTTTGATTTATAAGACTCAATTGAAACTGTTGTAAAATCTCAGAGAACTATCTGTGCTTTACTTTTCTAAACATTATCAGAAGGGAAAATACCAGCAATCCTACTGGCTGTGGATCACACAATATTCTTATCACTATAGCTAATTTTGTTGTCGTTGTTGGGTGCCCACAAGTCGGTATCCGACTCATAGCGATCCTGTGTACAACAGGTGAAACACTATTGTCAATGCCTTTCTGCTGTTCATAGGGTTTTCAATGGCGGATGGATTTTTAGGAGTGGGTTTCCCAAGCCTACAGCACTTGGTGTTCCCAGGCGGTCTCTTTTAACCAGGCACAACCCTGCTTAGCCTCCAAGATCTGATGGTATCAGATGCCACATGGCTATGGCTGGAGCTAATTTTTGCTTTTCAGTAATAGCACCAGAAGCTTCAGTAAAATTGTAACCCCTATACAATATCAGGTTCATAAAAGTACATGATCAATCTACCATTCTCTGCTATTTATTTCATCATATGAAAGAAACAAGTCTGTTCTATCATGGCATCTTACCACTAAGGTTATTAGAAAAGTAACTCCTATACTTCCAGATGTTCTCCATTAAACTCATGCAGAAACAGAAGCAATGTTAGGAGAGGAATGCTTAGCAGTTGGCATATCCATTCTTTGGAGAGAAAAATACTTGAAATCCATTTTTTCATGTGGTAGAGTTTTTATAATTACATACTTTATGCTAATCAAATTATTTAAAGGCAAATTTCGAAAGTTAATTGGATAAAAACTTCCTATTATTGGCTATTTAATAACCCATATATTGTCTATGATTTCTTGTTGTTGCCATCAAGTTGAATCTGACCAAATCCAGCCTATGTGAAACAGAAGAAACATTACCTAACACTGTGACATGCCCAGCACTGTGTCAGGGCTTCTCTGTTATTCAGAGAGTTTTCAAAGTCTGATTGTTTTTGGGGGGAGTGGGCTGCCAGGTCCTTCTCCCAAGTGAACTGCACCTGGTGTTTCAGTCTGCCTCCCACCCAAGTGCTAACCAGGCCCCATCCTGCTTAGCCTTGAATATCTGACAGGGTCAGATGCAAGGGTGGTACAGCAACAGGGGTAGTCTATAATAGCTTAATTAAATGTTTCATACCACATTTTAATTCTCTAAAAATATAATAGAAAATCAATAGTGAGTCAAGTAGAATACAAAATAAACTGATATTGAGGCAAAATACTTACATGTTTTTTGGACTAAAAATATGGGCAAAAATGAAGCTTTGTCCCAAGGCTGACACATAGATTCCCGTCTGAAACCTCCTTAAAGGGAGAAATAACATAATGACAAATGTCAGCTTCAACACTAGGAGCCCTAAACAGAATCTTCCCTATTCTGCTTTATTATGAGCTCAAGGATCTGAATTTTCCTCTACTTATAGTATCCTATGTAGCAATTGACATACATAGGGTAGAAAATAAAGATAAATTAACCAAATTTCATACAATGCATTTTTGCATACTAGGAAAAAGAAGAAATAGCAAACCAATTTTTATTGAAACTCCAAATTCATCTCAGATTTTCAACTCAGTGCAGTCCTAATCAATATGAATCATTAAAGCTATACTAAGTCTTTACATTCAGCTGTCTATATGGCCAAAACACCAACTAGTGTTGCCCTTCTACAGTGGAAATTTTAGTCATGTACAGATTTAGTCAAAGTTTCAAAGCAATTATTGAAATTTGAAAATCTATAACACATTTGTAATAAAGTTTTTGAAGGCGGTTTAATGAAACACATAATATACAATCAATACAAAACAGCAGGAGTGAAGTTATATATTGATTCTCAATCATATATTGTAATGCAAATAGTAGGATTTGCTGTGGAATGCCTTCCATAAATCTTTATGTTTCAAAGAGTGTTGAAAATATTAAAAACACTTTAGTTGGAAAGAAGCACAACTAAAGTTGTATACATTCAAGAGAGAAAAATAAGAAAAGAAAACTAAATGTATCTCTAAGTTATAGAACTGGTATATAGCTTTTATGTTTTATGTTTTTATTGTCTATGTATTCCCTTTCAATACAAAAACATTTTTACATGTTTATTTATGTTATTTTCCTCCTTGTCAATGTCATTTCTAAATGCATTTCCTTATGCTTCATAAGTATGACCAACACTCAACAGCAAGAAAAAGTGGAAAGAATTGGAACTTTTCTTGTTCACAGGGAGAAAAGAAAAAATAAAGAATCACCTTATTACACCTCTCCTTCTTTCAGTGGATCTCAACCACAGGTAATTTTGCACTCCAGAGGATATTTTATAAAGGCTAGGGATATCTCTGTTCATTTCAGCTTCATGAGGGTTGTTCCTGCCCTTTGATAAATAGAAGACAAGAATACTTTTTAACATCTTATAATGCACAAGTTACACCCACAACAAATAATTATTAGTCCCAATGTCACAACTTCTAGAGGTTAATAAACTCTGGTTCAAATGGACATTGATTTGCATACTTTTTCTGTCATGCCAATACTCTTTTCATGAAATTTGATAAGACTTGCTCACCATTAATTTTAACTATGACAATAGCATATCTTTCACTGCTCTACACTTGCCTTACTTTCATTCTGTATAGTCAGCATTGTTTCCTTCACTGATTCTTTGTTATCAACTGTTATTTCCAGTCAAATTTGTTTTGCCTGTACTAACATCTACACACTATACTTCTTCCAAATTCAGAGACTATCACATTCTAAAATGGAGGTAGAACTTCAAAATATATCCATTACTTTAAAATTGTGTATTGCTGTTAGGTGCTGTCAAGATGGGTCTGACTCATAACAACCCTATGTACAACAGAATAAAACACTTTCTTACACTGTGCCATGCACATGATTTTTTTTTTAATGTTTAAGCCCATTGTTACAGCCATTGTATCAATATATAAACTTGTTGTTAGGTGCCATCCAGTCAGGTCAAACTCATAGCGACCCTCAGAGTTTTCAATGGCTGGTTGTTTCAGGATTGCCTTGGGAGTGGATTACCACATCTTTCTCCCATTTGTGCTGTGCTGGGGATAGAACTTGGGTACTCAGAGAGTGTGGAGCAGGTGCTCTACCAACTGAGATAAAGTCCAGACCATATAAACTTGAGGCTCTTTCCCTTTTTTTGTTGACCTGCTACTCTCCCACATATGATTACCTTCTCCAAGAATTGGTCCTTTCTGACAACAGGTCCAAAATTTGTAAAATGTAGTTTAGTCATCCTTGATTCCGAGGAGCATTCTGTTTGCAATTCTAGGATCAATCTCTTTATTCTTTTGGTAGTCCATGTTATAGTCAATATTTAACTCCAGCACCATAATACAAAATGATCAATTCTTCTTCTATCTCCCTTATTCAACACCCAGTTTTCAAAAGCATATGATGTGAATGAAAATACCATGGCCCGAGTCAGGCACACCTTGGGTTTCAATGTGATATTTTACTTTTTAACAATTTAAAGAGGTCTTTTGCAATAGCTCTTCCCAAAGCAACATGTCTTTTGATTACTGGTGCTTCCATAGGTGTTGATTGTAGAACCAAGTAAGGCAAAATCTTGGAAAACCTCAATCTTTTCTCCATTTATTATGAAGGTGCTTACTTACCCCATTGCAAAAAATTTTATTTTCTTGCTATGAGTTGCAATCCTTACTGAAGGCTATGTTCTTTGAACCTCATCAATAAATGTTTCAAGTCTTTTTCACGTTCAATTATCAAAGTTGGTCATCTGCATAATGTAGCTTATTAATGATTCTTGCTTCAATCCTGATGCCATAATCTTCTTTATAATGTCCACAGCCTTGGATTATTAGCTGTGCATAGATATCAATAGGTATGGTGAATGGAAATAGTCCTGTCACACACCTTTCTAGACTTTAAACTAGGCAGTGTTTCCTTATCCTGTTTGAACAAATGACTCCTAGTCCATATGCAGATTCATCATGAGTACAAGTGAGTGCTCTGGAATTCACATTCTTTGCAATGTTATCCATGATTTATTGTACCCACACAGTCAAATGCCTTTCCATGGTCAATAAAATATAGATAGACATGTTCCTGGTATTTTCTGCTTTCTGCCAGTATCTATCTGACATCAGCAATCATGTCCCTGGTTTCACACCCTTGTCTGAATTTGGCTTATTTTGGTGCATTTCCTATTCAATATTCTGCTGCTGTTGCTTTCGATCTTTAGCAAAATTTAACTTGCATGTGATATTAATGATGTAAACAATAATTTCCACATTTGGTTGGGTCATCTTTCTTGGGAATAGGCACAAATATGGATCTCTTTCAGTCAGTTGGCCAGGTAGCTGTTTTCTAAATCTCTTTTCATAAACAGGTTAACACCTCCAGTGCTGCATCTGTGTTGAAACATCTCTATTGGTATTCCTTCAATTCCTTGAGTTTTGTGTTTTGCCAATTCCTTCAAGGAAGATTCCATTTCTTCCTTCAGTACTATTGGATCCTGATCTTATGCAACCTCTTAAACTGGTTGGTCATCTGCCAGTTCTTTCTGGTATAGTATCTCTGTATATGCCTTCCATCTTCTTTTAATGTTTTCTGTATAATTTAAGATTTTACCTCTAGAATCCTTCACGATTGCCACTCAAGCCTTGAATTTTCTATTCAATTTCTTAAGCTTCAGAAAAACAGAGCATGTTTTTCTTTTTTGGTTTTCTACGTCCAGCTCTTTGTGTCTGTCATTTAAGATTTGATTTTGTCTTCTTAAGTTGCCCTTTGGAATCTTCTGTTTAGTTCTTTAACCTCATCATGACATCTTTTATTTTACCTGTTTGAAGTTCAAGGGCAAGTTTTGGAGTCTTTTAGTCTTTTCTTTTTTTCCTTTCTTTTTAATAATCTTTTGCTTTCCTCATGAAAGGTATCTTTGATGTCAGGCCACAACTTCTCTGGTCTTTGATCAATAGTGTCTAATTTATCAAATCTGTTCTTGAGCTGGACCCTAATCATAGGTAGTATATACTGAAGGTCATTTCTTGGCTCTTGCACAATTTTTCTAACCTTCTTCAGTTGCAGTTTGAACCTGTATATGAGCAGTTAATGGTCTGTTGCACAAGTAGCACCTGATTTTGTTCTGACTTCTGATATTGAACACTTGCACCATCTCTTTTCACAAATGTAGTCAAGTTGTTTCCTCTATGCTCCATCTGGTGAATTCCATGTGAATAGTCTCCATTTATATTGGTGAAAAAATATATTTGCAAGGAAAATTTAATTGGTATGACAAAATTCTATCATCCTCCTGCATTGTTTCTGTCACCAAGGCCATATTTTCCAACTATTGAACTTTCTTCTTTGTTTCCAACTTTTGCATTCCAGTCACCAGTAATTACCAGTAGATCCTGACTGCATATTCAATCAATTTTAAGTTGCAGAAGCTGGTAAAAACTTTCCCTTTCTTCATTTGTGGCCTTAGTTATGGATGGATAAATTCATATAATAGTCATATTAAGTGACCTTTCTTGTAGAAATATGGATATTTTTCTATAATTCATAGCACTGTACTTCAGACAAACATTTGGAATGTCTTCTTTCATGATGAATGAAGCCCCATTTTTCTTTGTCATTCCCAGCATAGTAGACCATTTTATTATGTGACTCGAAGTGGTATGAGTCCATTTTAACTCACTGATGCCTGGAATGTCAATATATATCCAATCTATTTCACTTTTGATGATATCTGATTTTCCTAAGTTCATACTACATATCTTCCACATTCAAATTATTAATGGATATGTTCAGCTGCTCCTTCTCCTTTTGAGTCCTATCATCTCAGAAAATGGAGGTCCCTGTAACTTTACTCCATTCCTTTCATTAAGGTCAACTCTACCTTGAAAAGGTAACTCTTCCTCAGTCTTCTTCTGAGTGCCTTCCAACCTGGGGGGCTCCTTTTCTGGCAGTATATCTGACTGTGTTTCTCTGATGCCCATAGGGATTTCAATGGCTAAATGTTTCAGCAGTGGTCTGCCATGTCCTCCTCCTTAGTTTGTCTTAGTCTAGAATTTCATCTGAAACTTGTACACAATGGGTGACCCTGCTGGTATCCATAATATTGGTGGCATGGCTGTCAGCATCACAGCAACACACAGTTCTCCACAGTATAGCAAACTGACAGACAAGTGAGAGTCTTTAAATTTAGTTATACTATTACTGAATGGGGATAGGTCAAGATTGCGGACAGATAACACGTGCCTTCTCTCCCAGAGTAAAGGGAAGCCTCGATTAGGGGTTTAGAACTCACATTGATTAGATAGAAACAGTGATAGTTTAGATTGGGAGACAGAGGATGAAACTGGATGGACACTGAATCGAGCATTTGGCTTCGGAGGAGCTACACAGAGGTCAGTGGCAGGACCGCCATTCCGCCATTTCGCCTTCATGCAGACAGCAGGATAGAATCCCAGAGACTCAGAGGGAACTTCGCCCACACAGCAACGGGAGTCGGACCCAACACGGCATGCAACCTTGACATCACACTCTCACCCTGCCCTCGGGACACAAACTGCAAGTTTTCTGGTGAGTCAGCACGGAATCGCCATCTTTTTTTTTTTTTTTTTTTTTTTTTTGCGGTACTAGGGGTTGAACCCAGGGCCTCGAGCCTGCATGCTCTGCAAGTGCTGGACCACTGAGCTGCACCTCAGCCCATTTTTTTTACTTTTTTTTGAATCGCCATCTTTAGCAACATAGGTCCCGCAGCCTGAGATGCTGGGCTGTTGTAGGTCCTGCACGCAAGAAAATAGGGATCAGAGCCACGAGAGTAGATACTCGAGGGCATGCACGGGGAGTAATCACGGAACCAGTCCCAGTGGTACACATCCAGAGCTGAAAGGCGGCTCCCTCCCTCCTGCTGTGGCGGGACAGTCACGCAGACGCAATCTCCATAGACATATGGGCACACATATGCCTGGACCCCAGACACACCAGAGGGGATCTTAAGTCATCCCACTGCACTGTGGAGAAAGGTGAGGTCTGCGGAGGAGGCTGAGTGCCACACGGACAGAGTGCTCCTTTCTGGCAGAGTCTTGCGGGACAATTAGACACAGGTTAATAAGACACAGTTTAATAAGAACAGTTTCGAGCACAATCACCATGCATGGCAGACCTACTACAGACTCTCTCCGGGGGGGATGAATATCATCCCACCTACAAGAGGATTTGGTCCTCCCAAGTGGTCTCCCAAGCGGGCGGAAAGCCATGCTGCACCACCAGCCCATATTTTTTACTTTTTGACACAGGGGCTTGCTGGGTTGCACAAACTGCCTCTGATCTCGGGCTTGTGGTCCTCCTGTCTCTGCCCCCCAAGCCTCTGGGATTGCAGGCGTGCACCACCGCACCTGACTAGAAGTGTTTTATATGTGTGTGCAAGCGTGTATGCATGGTTTTGTTTTTGATTTGTTTTGATTTTCTTGTTGTTGTTTCTTGGGGTTTTTGTTTTGGTTTGTTTTGGTTTGGTTTGGTTTTTTTATTGTTTGTTTTTGTTGTTTTGTACGGGGGTTTGAAACCAGGGTCTTGCGCCTATTCGATTTGCAGGTGTCGGACCACCGCGCTGCACTCCCAGCCCATATTTTTACTTTTTGACACAGGGTCTCCATGGGTTGCGCAGGCTGCCTGTGATCTTGGGCTTGCGATCCTCCTGCCTTCACCCCCAAGCTGCTGGGAATGCAGGTGTATACCACCACACCTTACTATAAGCGATTTTATACGTGGGTGGGAGCGGGCGTGTATGTGTGAGGTTTTTTTTTTCTTCCTTTCTTGTTTTACTCTCTTCCCTCTTTCTATTCTCCTTCTCTTTTTCTTATGTTATATATGCATACTTGTATTAATTATTTTACCATCAGAGTCCCCACAGGTCTGGCAGTTTGCCGTGGGGGCTTGCGTGTTGCGATGAGGCTGAGAGCTCTGGCACTGTAACCTCAGACATGAGCAGTGTTACGATGGTGGACAGGTTTTCAGCTGAGCTTCCAGACTAAGACAGACTAGGGAGTAGGACATGGCAAGCCACTCCCAAAGCAACTAGCCATTGAAAACTCTATGGATAGCAAAGAAGCACTGTCAGATATAGTGCCTGAAAATGAGGCCCCCAGGTTGGAAGGCACTCAAAAGACTACTGGGGTAGAGTTGCCTCCTCCAAGTACAGTCTAATGTGATGAAGGAAATGGAGTAAAACCCCAGGGTGCTCAACTTGATGATGTGGCATGACTCAAAATGAGGAGAAACAACTGTAAACATCCATTAATAATTGGAACATGGAATGTACGTAGTATGAATCTAGGAAAATTAGAAATTGTTAAAGAGAAATGGAGCTCATAAACATTGACATTCTAGGCATCAGTGAGCTAAAATGCACTGGCATAGGCCATTTTGAGTCAGACAATCATATGGTCTATATGCTGAGAATGATAAACTAAACAGAAATGGAGTTGCATTCATCATCAAAAAAGACATTTCAAGATTTGTCCTGAAATACAATGTTGTCAGTGATAGAATAATATCCATACACCTACAAGGAAGGCCAGTTAATATGACTATTATTCAAATTTATGTACCCACCACTAGGCCACAAATGAAGAAAGGGAAGAATTCTACCAGCTTCTGCAATCTGAAATAGATCAAACATGCAATCAAGACATACTGATAATCACTGGTGACTGGAACGCAAAGGTTGGAAACAAAGAAGAAGGCCCAGTAGTTGGAAAATATGGTCTTGGTGACAGAAATGAAGCTGGAGATCGCATGATAGAATTTTGTCAGACCAATGACCTTTTCATTGCAAATACATTTTTCAACATCATAAACAGAGACTATACACATGGACTTCACCAGATGAAACATACAGGAATCAAATAGACTACATATGTGGAAAGAGGCGATGGGAAAGCTCTGTACAAAATGTCAAAACAGGACCAGGTGCTGACTGTGGATCAGACCATCAACTTCTCATATGCAAGTTCAAACTGAAGCTGAAGAGAATTAGAACAAGTATATGAGACCCATGATATGACCTTGAGTATATCCCACCTGAGTTCAGAGACCACCTGAAAAATAAATGACAGGAGACCAGAAGACTTGTGTCATGACATAAAAGATATCATTCAAGAAGGAAGCAAAAAGTTCCTAAAAAGACAAGAAAAAAAGAAAAGACCAAATTACATGTCCAAAGAGACACTGGACCTTGCCCTTGAATGTCAAGCAGCTAAAGCACAAGGAAGACATGATGAAGGTAAGGAACTAAACAGAAGATTTCAGAAGGCAGCTCGAGAAGACAGAAACAAATATTATAATGACATGTGCAAGGAGCTGGAGGCAGAAAACCACAAGGGAAGAACACTCTCCGTGTTTCTCAAGCTTAAGGAAGTGAAGAAAAATTGAAGCCTCGAGTGGCAGTAGTGAAAGATTCTACAGGGAAAATATTAAATGATGCAGGAAACATCCAAAGAAAATGGGAAGAATACACAGAGTCATTATACAAGAAAGAATTGTACATGACCAACCATTCCAAGAGGTTGCATATGAAGAGGAACCAATGGTGTTGAAGGACGAAGTGGAAGCTGCCTTGAAAGAACTGATGAAACACAAGGCTCCAGGAATTGATGGGATACCAATAGAGATGTTTCAACAAACAGATGCAGCACTGAAGGTGTTAATGCCAACATGAAGGTGTTTGTGCCAACAGGATTGGAAAACAGGTACTTGGCCAACTGACTGGAAGAGATCCATATTTATGCCTATTCCCAAAAAAGGGGATCCAACTGAATGTGCAAACTATCGGACAATATCATTAATATCACACACCAGCAAAATTCTACTAAAGATCACTCAGAAGCGACTGAAGCAGTATATAGACAGGGAATTACTGGAAAATCAAGCGGGATTCAGAAAAGGTTGGGGAACTAGGGACATCATTGCTGATGTCAGGTGGATATTAGCTGAAAGCAGAGAATATCAAAAAGATGTCTATGTTTTATTGAGTACGCAAAAGCATTTGACTGTGTGGATCATCACAAATTATGGATAACACTTCGGAAAATGGGAATACCAGAATACCTAATTGTGCTCATGAAAAATCTGTACATGAACCAGGAGGCAGTTGTTCGAATAGAACAAGGAAACACTGAGTGTTTTAAAGTTGAGAAAGGTGTGCATTAGGGCTGTGTACTTTCACCCTATCTCTTCAATTCATACACTGAGCAAATAATCCGAGAAGCTGGACTTATTGAGGAAGAACATGGCATCAAGATTGGAGGAAGACTCATTAACAACCTGCGTTATGCAGATGACACCACTTTGCTTGCTGAAAATGAAGAGGATTTAAAACATTTCCTGATGAAGATCGAAGATCATAGCTTTCAATATGGGTTCCGACTAAACATCAACAAAACAAAAATCCTTACGACTGGGTCAGCACGCAACTTCACATTAAATGGAGAAAAGATTGAGGTTTTCCAAGATTTTGCTTTGCTTGGCTCTATAATCAACACCCGTGGAAGCAGCAGTCAAGAAATCAAAAGATGCATTGCTCTAGGAAAAGCTGTGGCAAAAGATCTCTTTAGAGTATTGAAAAGCAAAGACGTCACATTGAAGACAAAGGTGCGTCTTACTCATCCCAAGGTATTTTCAGTGGCATCATATGGTTGTGAAAGCTGGACATTGAACAAGAGAGACAAAAAAAGAATTGATGCTTTTGAATTGTGGTGCTGGAGACGTCTATTGAATATACCATGGACTGTCAAAAGAACCAACAAATCTGTCCTAGAAGAAGTACAACCAGAGTGCTCCTTGGAAGCAAAAATGGCCAAACTGCATCTTACATATTTCGGACATGTAGTCAGGACAGAACAATCCCTGGAGAAGGACATCATGTTTGGGAGAGTGGCAGGTCAACGGAAAAGAGGAAAACCCTCCACCAGATGGATTGACAGAGTGTCTGCAACAATGGGCTTAAACATAAATAAGATCTTTTGCCTGGCACAGAATCGGCAAGTGTTTCGATCTGCTGTACATAGGGTCACTATGAGTCGGACTCGACTTGACGGCACCTAACATTACTGAATGCCTGTAGCTGTAGCCCTGTGGCATCCAATCCCGTCAGATCTCAGAAGCTAAGAAGGGTCGGGCCTGGCTAGTCCCTGGATGCGAGACCGCTTGGGAACACCAGAAGCTGTAGGCTTGGGAGAAGGACTTTGCAACCCCCTCCCAAATATCAATCTGCCATTGAAAACCCTCTGAACAGAAAAGAAGCACTCATAGTAGTGTTTTCCCTGTTGTACAGAGGGTTGCTATGAGTCAGATACTGACTCGACGGCACCTAACAACAGCAACAATTACTGAGAACTGCTACGCACTGAATTTGTTTTCAGGACAGATATGTTGGATATAAGGAAATACAGGTCATCTCTCTATTATGGACGTTAAAATTTTGGAAGAAATAACACCTTAACTGGCTAAAATTTTTTAAAATATTCAACAGAAAGTAATATTTACAAATTCATATATAATGGTATGTGTATATATGTGTATATATTTGTACATATATATGTATGCACATACACATAGATATGTACACATACTAATGGCTATGTAAAATTCTAAAACATTTCTGGTTAAACAATAATTTGAAAATTACATTGAACTCATATTTCTGTTTTGAAATATTTGTCTCCTTAACAATATAATAACATATTCTTATTTCACTTAATTTTTAAATTTAAATAATTTAATTCTACAAAGTGTATTATCAATATTTCAAGTGTTAGAAAATAAGAAAGTTGGAATTGTAGGAATGGTCAGAAATTGGGATTTATTCAGACGTGATTCAGTAATACAAGACTTCTAGTTTATTTTAAAACCTGTATTATAGCCAAAGGTAAAGGACTAGAAGCAACAATGGTCATTGTAAACATGAGACCAGGAAAGCAAGACCAGAGTGGTAGATGGATCACTAACAAAGTTCAAAAGTTAGCCACAATCTGGGCTATTGAGCTATTTCTTTTATATGATATTTTTAAAATTTTGTATTGTACAGTGAAATTCATTATGGGTTTTTCATATTATAGCAACCTATATTTTGTACTTGGTTTTTTCTTCTTAAATTCCTCCCACTAGTCTCCTCCTCTCATGATGAGGCCCCTCGTTTTTTTAAATCTTAGGTATATTCTATTGCATGTACTATAAAAATATTAAAATTTTTAAAAGGTAGATATAGCACATGCATACAAGTAAGAACATGTGCTATTTCCCTTTTTGAGTCTGAGTTATTTTGCTGCAAATAATGATCTACAGTTCTATCCATTTTGCTGCAAATGACACAATTTCATTTTTTCTCTACTGAATAATATTCCATTTTGTATATATACCATATTGTTTCATCCAGTAATCTGTTTGTGGACATCTGAACTGATTCTATATCTTTGAAATTGTGAAGAGAGCTGTGGTAAGCATGGAATTGCTGGTGTTTATGTGGGTATGATGACTTGTCTTCCTTTGAGTATATACCTATAGGTCGTATAGTTGGATCATATGGAACTTCTACTTTAATTTTTCTGAGGAGTCCCTATATTGATTTCCTTGGAGGCTATACTAATTTATAGTCACCCCACAACTGTAATAGGACTCTTTTTTTCTCCCACATACTCACCAGCATTTGTTGTTGTTTTGTTGATGCTAGCCATTCTAATTGGGGTGACCTGGAATGTTAGTGTACTTTTGATTTGCATTTCTCTGATGACTAACAACATTGATCATTTTTTCACATAGTTATTGGTCATTTGTGTTTCTTCTTTTGATAATTGTCTGTTTAGATCCATTGCCTACTTAGTTGTTGGATTATTTGTTACCTTGGTGTTTAATCTCTTTAGTGCTTTGCATATCCTACATGTTAATCTTCTGTCAGATGTGCTATTATTGCTGTTTTTAGGTGCCATAGAGTTATGCCTGACTCATAGCGACCCTAATAGGGTTTTCATTGTCTTGTTGTTTGGGGATTGCTTCCAGAGTAAATTGCCACATACTTCTCCCATGTTTGTGGTGCTGGGGATTCAACCCAGGGCCTCAGAGACCACAGAGTGCCACTTACCATCTGAGGTAAACTCCAGGCCCCCGTCACATGTGTAGGGTACAAGAATTTCTACCATTCTGTGGGGTCTCCCTTTATTATTTCCTTTGCTTTACAAATGCTTTTTAATTTTGTACAATCCCATTTATCAATTCTTGGTGTTATTTCTGAGGCTATTGAAATCTTGTTAAGGAAGAACTTGCAAATACCTATGTGTTGGAATGTGCTTCTTACATTGGCTCGTTTTGAATTTTCCAGTTTTACATTGAGATCTCTAATCCTTTTAGAATTGATTTTCATCCAGGGTGAGAGAGATGAGTCCATTTTAATACTTTTACGTACAGATATCCAGTTTTACCAGCACAATTTGTTGAAGAGTTGATCTTTTCTCCAATGTATGTATTTTTCACCCTCATGGAAGATCAGGCAGCTATAGCTGTGTGGGCGTATATCTGGGTCTTCTGTTCCATTGGCCATTATGCCTATTTATGTCCCAGTACCAAGCTACTTTTGTTACTATGGCCCTGTAAAACCTTTAAAGTCAGGTTTTGTGGTACCTCATGAACTCCTTTCACTGCTTACAATTATTTAGGCTATATGGAATGTTTGGGGCTTCTATATGAATTTTAAGACTTTTTTTCTATTTTTGTGAAGAATATCCTTAGGATTTTGATGGAGGTTGCATTAAATCTGTATTACCAAATTACTTTTGGCAATAATATGGTTATTATCACAATATTAATTCTTCTGATCTATGAGCAAGGGGGATCTCTTCAAATTCTAGTGACTGCTCCAATTTATTTCTTTACTGTTTTGAAGTTTTCACTATAGAGTCTATAAGATTTGGTGCTAGATTAATTCCATAATGTTTTTATTTTTGGTAGACTGTTGTGAATGGGAGAGTCATTTTGATTACTTTCTCTTCCAGTTCATTTTTGGTATATAGAAATACTACTGATTGAGGGGTTAGTTCAGTTGGTAGGATGCTGCTACACACTCTATGATAACCCTGGTTCAATCCCCAGCACCTCAAAAATGGAATAAGGATATGGCGATCCATTTCAAAACACTCTTGAAACAATCAGCCATTGAAAATCCTATGAGGGTCATTATGAGTCAGAGATGATTCAAGGGCAACAAACAACACTGTTTATTTAAACTTTTATTTTATATCTTGCTACTTTCTTGAAGGAGCTAATTAGCTCTAAGAGTTTTCTAGTGGCAACTTTAGGGTGGAATAATTATGGGATCATGCCATTTGCAAATAGGGAATTTTTGCCTTCTTTATTCCCAAGTTTTATCCCATTTATTGCTTTATCTTTTTTTTTTTTTTTTTTTTTTTTGTGGTACTGGGGGTTGAACCCAGGGCCGAGTACTTGCATGCTCTGCAAGTGCTGGACCACTGAGCTGTACCCCCAGGCCATTTTTTTATTTTTTTGAGACAGGGTCTCACTAAGTTACGCAGACTGCCTCTGGTCTGGAACTTGCAATCCTCCTGCCTTCACCTCTTGAGTCTCTGGGATTACAGGCGTGTGCCACTGTGCCCGGCCTTATTGCTTTATCTTGCCTGATTGCTATGTGTAAAGCTGTTTCTAAGGTTATTAAACAATGAGGGAGAATGAACAAAATATTTTTATATGACGTTATGAGTAAAGGTATATATAGGACATGTAAATGTACAATATACAATGCCAGAAGAACAGGAAATTACTTATTTATATTTCCTTATATATTTATTTTTAATTAAAATAGTGTTCACAGAAAGATGCTGTGAAGGGAGTTGAAGATCAAAATTGTATTTCTAATATATGACTCTATGGATTTTGGTAAAATGACCAGCTTCTTCTTGAGAAATATTCAAACAAATATATTCTTAAAATACCAGTTTCCTTTTGTGGCTTAATATTAGGAAAATTCAGAGAAGATTTTGAGGATGTTGAGGCAGTCCACTTCTACATCTCAAAAAATAAAAGGAAATTGTGGACATAAATCAGTCAACTTTATTTCTGCTTATGTATTTCAATTAAAATGCATTTGATTGTCTTAAAAAGACTTTTAAATTATTTGTGAGGCAAAAGCTATATTTGTTCTGCAATTAATTTTGTACTTTCCATTTTTATGGCAATAAGTACTGAAACTCTTAAGGAAAAGAGCATACAGAAAAAGAATCAAAACTTCCATAGCTCACTGTGACAAATAAGGATAAGGTTATGTCAAGGAATAACAGAATTCTCAGAGTTGTTGAGTGAAATTCATGAAGCATCATTCCCTTTGTCCTTAAGTCAATGAGGTCATTTTTGGCAAGGTCTGCACCATTGATTTGCTGTCCCTGTCAGCAAGGAAAGGATTACAAATCCATGTTTCAATTTTAAGGTCATCTGAGCAAGAGAAAACTTCAACAATTTTCTTCATGGTTTCCAAGTATCTGCAGATTTCTGCCCGCAGATAAATTAAATGAGAGAATTTGCATAGTTGTCTTTCTCAAGCAACTTTAATACACAGCGCCAGCTTAGACAAAACAGTATTCATAATGGTGACTCATAGGACTTTGAATTTTAAATGCTTTTAACTGAGTGGTACATCTGTAAAGTGAAGCATAGAAAATGTATTTACTCTTCAATTTCAAGTTGTTCTGAAAGTAGCCTTATACTTAAAAGAATGAAACTTTTGCTAGATTTTGAATAATTTTTGTCACATGCTCTATTAAACCAGCAAACATCATATGGTTGGGAAACTTTGCATTTTTCTCCTCAATTTTTACAAATCCACCTGAAAAGACTTCATGGTTTACATGGTAGAAATATGATCTTATGCCAGTAGAAAACAAATCAGAATTGTGCAACAGTTTTGGACAACAATGCATGCTCTGCAGAAATAAATTTGCCTTCACAATGTGTACTATTTCTCTATAAAGTCCATAAAAATTCATCAGTTGTCAAGAATCAAAGCAATTTCATAAGTGAATGAAATGCCATTCCTATTCTTCCAGCTGAATTTTTCTTTGACCTAAAATCCTACAAGCATTTTAAGTTGACAGAATCTGAAGTTGCTGAAGTAGGATAATGGCTGGATTATAGCTCAGTTGGTAGAGTGCTGTTCCTCACTATCTGAGGACCTGAGTTCAATCCCCGGCACCACAAAAATGGGAGAAGTACATGGCAATCCTCTCCTGAAGCCATCCCAAAACAAACTGCCATGGAACACTCTATGAGAGTGGCTATGAGTCCGATGCAACTTGAAGGCACCTAACAGGAAGAAGAAGTCAGATAAGGTAAGTCTTCTATCTTGGCAGACATTACCAATGTCATGTAACATCACATTTAAGAGTTATGTTGTGACTACTTATTTAATAATCAGTATCCAAATATGAGAAAGTGAGATATTAAAAAACAGGTTTTTAATGTAGTTGAATTCATTTGATAGGCAAATAGGCTTTTGTTTGATTTCCTCAGTGGTTCACACTCACAAACCATTTGAGTATTTTGTGTCACTAATTGCCTGCCAACTGAATGATTGTCCATTTTAACAATGTGATTGCAAGTATTTTATGCTCAGGAAAATCTTTGTTCTTGTTGTTGCTGTTAGGTGCAGTCAAATCTTGTCTAGCTCTTAGTAATTTAATGTACAACAGAATTAAAGAATCCTCAACACTGTGCCATGCTCAGCACTCTGTTAGTGCTTCTTTGCTATTCATAGGGTTTTCAATGGCTAGTTGTGTAGGGGGGCTGGGATTTAGCTCAGTTGGTAGAGTGCCACTCTGCAGTCTCTGAGGTCCCGTGTTCAATTCCCAGCACCACAAAAATGGGAGAAGGGTGTGGCAACCCACTCCCAAGGCAATCCCGATACAATATGCCATTGAAAACCCTATGAGGGTCACTATGAGTTGGACACGACTCGACAGCACCTAACAACAATAACAAGTTGTGTAGGGATTGTTTTGGGATTTAGCTTCCAGGTCCTTCTCCCATTTTTGTGGTCCTGGGGATTGAACTGAGATAAACCCCAGCCCCCCAGGCAAATCGATATTTTCATAAAATTAAAGATATATTAGCTCAGTCATTTACTAAAACTAAGAGTTCACATTTTCTAATTTTTTCCCTGTTTCTTTCCTTTGGTTGAATGTATAAAAATATAATTACATTCTCTGTTGATTGTTAGTTTTTTCTTAATTCTACCATAAACAATTAAAATAAAATGAAAGGATATTGTATTTCAGTTTATCTTTTTGTTACGTATTTACAGGTAAGGCTGGAATTCACTTAAGGAAAGACTTATAAGCATAAGTTAGGGTATGCCTTTCTAATTCTGATCTATTGGAAAATATTCTAGACACTATGATATGGTAAGAGTGAGGACTATGCCATGTGGTAAAGGATTGTACTATGTGATATCAGCCTAAATACTAGAGAAAAAAAGTAATTTAAAACCTAAGTTGAGTTTCCCAGTGAAGAAGATAGTTTAAATAATAAATAAATTTTGTATCCTCTTTAAATTTCACTTTACCTAGTGGAAGAAAGTTATTTTTAAGACTTAAAACTACAACAATAGAGATGATAGAATACATGGCAAATTTTAATAGCTGGAAATCAAATTTAAAAAGTAACTGGAAGCAGCTCTGAGATAGGATAAACCTAAAAGGAAAGTAATAAAAGATGAGAAAATATCTTATTTTCATGGAAAAACATTAAAAATATCAGCGTCTATTATCAAGAGCTGCCTTTGAAATTAGGCTTGACAAATTGGTGACCAAAACCAGGAGGACTAGTTGGACACGCTTTGTGAAACAATAAGATTTCTATATCACAAACAAACTTCCTACTCAATTCCACTTCTTTCATCCCAGCTAAAACATAGAATTATTTTCTCTGTAACCAATATATATTTGCATATATACATATATATATATATATATATATACATACACACACACACACACACACACACACACACACACATATTTACCTTTTCTTTCCCTTGTTGTTGTTTTTGTTAGATGATGTAGAGTTGGTATCTGACTCACAGTGACCCTACATACAACAGGTGAAACACTATTGTCATGGTTCTCTGCTATTCATAGGGTTTTCAATGGCTGATTGATTTTTGGGAGTGGGTTGCTGGGTCCTTCTCCCAAACATAGAGTATCTGGTGTTCCCAGGCAGTCTTCTATCTAAGTGCTAACCAGGCCTGACCCTGCTTAACTTCAGAGATCTAATAGGATCAGATGCCACAGTGCTATTGCTGCAGGCTATATCTTTCCGTTAGAGGGACATACAAGTATTGTGGAACATAAAAATATTATATTTTATTGTGAAATCCACAATGGTGATACATTGTTGCTAAGAATGAGTAATGAGAGGAAATGAAGTACTTTGCAAATTTCAATGTGTTACAAATTTAATAATAATTTTTAAACAATAATTTGACTCATATCTTTTAAGGTATATACATAATAATATTGAGGAAAACATAAAGTAAGGACATTATCATGCCTTTGTAATTTGTACAGATTACTTACATATGTGTGTATATATATACATATATGTATATATATGCAATATATGAATACACACATTTATAGGAAGCCATTATTAGTCTATGTCTTAGATATAAAGAACTAAATGGCTGGGGTAAATGAACATAATTGTGATTGAGTCTGAACTTTAAATCATTTATGTTTTCTTAGCTTTTTATAATAACAGTATATAACATATTTAAGAGTAGTATGTAACATATTATATGATACATACATTTGTCTTACCAACAGACAGGTAACACTATGTATCCTAGGATAACTTATTTAATAAAACTAATGAATATATACAATAATTCTCACAAATAATGCAAATAAAATCTTTAATGAAAATACTCTTTTATTTTGAGACATGAATGTCTTTATTTAATTTTCATATTCTCAAGGTTTATAACAAAAATTTAAAACAAATTCTAACGTTTCATAGGTATAGAAGAGTTTTATACTTCTTGTATTTGATAATAAGCACCTATATATTTTATAACATATAGGGCAATTCACTTATGTTTTTCTATTTAAGTCTAAATAAAGAATATTTGTAGCATATTAATAAGTAAAATAATATGGCTCAAGGGCAAAAGAAATGCTAAATTAGAAGAAGTAGGTGGCAGATACATCTGTTAGGAAGGCCTAACATCAATTTGTAGAATATCTGACTAGTATGTTGTGAAGAGGAGTCTCTGACATCTCTGAGGACAAGGGTTCAATTCCCAGCACTGCAGAAATGGGAGAAGGACCTGGCAATCCACTCCCAAGGCAATCCCGAAACAGTCTGCCATTGAAAACCCTATGAGGGTCGCTATGAGTCGGATACTGACTCGATGGCACCTAACAACAACAACATGTTGTAAAGAAACTGGGCTCTATAGAATTTATTAATGAAAAAAATAATTCTTCACTGGCTCAGTAGTGTAATACTATCAGGCACAACACGTCTGTTATTCTTTTGACCTAATCCTCAGAGATTTTAAATAGCTGGCACAGATTAAGCTATCATCTAAATATTTAAGGAAGAAGGGAAGAAAAGCATAAAAATAAATCCAAGAGACTTACTGCTGTGCATTATTGATGATAATTGAATCAAATGGAAATGCATACTGAGAGAACTAATATTTAACTATTAGAGCTTCTGCAACAGAGAAAGAAGGAGAAAAAGTGGGTGCAGGCACCATCATTCTATTTTGATTGCAACATGGACGGAGTCTACTACTTGATGAGTATCCCTTATCCTCTTGGAAGATCTCATTTTTCAGAATGTGTCAAATTTCCTAAGACCTAAAACACTGAAGTGTATGCTTCATTTCTATATTGGCCATCACACATCCTCTATTATTTTTTTTTGTCTACCACTGGGTGTTGACCTCTGGAATGCCTTGAAAATCATGTGAAGAAGATGAGGAACCCACTTAGCTATTTGAATGAAACCTGAAAAATGCACTTTCTATTGACCACCTGAAGAGATATATTTCAGATTTAATACTAATGGAAAATAACATTTTATGTTTAAACTTCTGAAAGTTTGAATCTGACCTCTTACAGTAACTAGCTCAATTAAAACAGTGCTTTAACTTCTTTATCTCAAGAATATTTAACAAAATATCATTTAAAATATCTCTATAGCTTGGTGACTTTTCACATCAGTAACAGAATCAGATTTATTTGCCTAACTTGCATACAATGCTGAACTCTTGAAATAGTTTAATTGGGTAAATTATATTTTCATCCTTTTTACAAAATTATCTCTGGTCACAATGTAGATTTACTGCATCTGAGGCTGAATTTTAAACAGCACATTGTCATAGCAACTTGAGTGAGATGATGATATTCTAAAATAGGAGATGCACAGCAGAAAAGGAATGAAGTTCATATATCCTAAAATATATAGAAGATTCAAAATTGACTTTGGTTGAATTGTTAGACAAGAAAATGCAAGTTCAATCATGATAACCAAATTTATTAGGTAATGCGTGTCAGTAGAGTACACAAAGAGGGATCATAGGAGAAGTATACTTGAGGAGACAATAATATGTTCAACTCCAGACATATTGATATTATGTTTCATGTCTGTGAATCATAGATACCCAGATTATGAAAATCTTAACAAAAATATGAATTTGAAAGATTTCAGACTATAGTCTTCTTTGGATACATGTAAATATATTCATCAAGAAGGACATTGGGAAGAAAATCCATAAGATAATTCTTTAGGATAAGTCTAAAACACTCAAGTAAAAAGAAGTCAATAAAAGATGAAGAAATGTAAAAAAATGAAAATGTAATAACAAAAATCATGGAAAAACCAATGATAGTAACAGCTAATTAAAATGTAAGCAAAAACAAATAGGATACTATTGACTTTAGGAATAAAAGTTTTTTGGAGTGATAAAGGTCATTGTCAAGTTTCAAAAGTTGAAGTAGAAATGTCATATCAGAAAAAAGGCAGTATAAGTTCTCAGTCAGTCATGTTCAGGAAGTCCTATGAAACATAAGATTAGGAATTTTTATGGAAATATTGAAGCATTTAATGCTGATTGGAAAGTATGATAGAAAAGAAGCAAACATTCTGGCTAATGAGTACTAAATCACAAGATTTATGTTTTTAAGCAGGTTAAGGACAAGGAGATACAGAGGGGTAGAAACATATTTAATGATCCTTTTAAGAAAGACTTCTTGTGTGACATTTTCCAAAAGGTGAAAGACGTGTTAACAAATTCTGATTTTTAAGTAGTGTAAATTGAAAAAGGTTTTATAGATTCTGAGTTGTATAGGGAAATACAGAACAATTAATGTTACTGAGGGCTGAACTGAGGTCAGAAAACTTTGATAGCAATGATTAAAATTGTAAAATTATTTTCAGTTTGCATTTGGTAGCTTATAAAAGGTATTAAAAGGCATGGAGATAGGTTAATCTATAGTAGAAGTGTGATAGTTTTTGAAACATTCAACATTGACTAAGAGACTAGTTATTTCAGGTAGAGAAATACTATGCTGTTTTATTTCGGTCTCATTAGATATATAAACAAAGTTAGTTTATTGCAATACCTAAATTGACCACAAGTAGAATACAGATTAACTATAAGGAATGGAATGTTAGACCCTATTCTGTGCATCTCTTTCCAATTTGTCTTTAGTGGAAAAAATTATCAAATGTAAATCTTCAAATGCTCCAAATCAAAATATTTTGTTTATTTTCTGAGAATGGGCTGTTAAACAATTATGACACACTGTTGACTATAAGTTCCAAGTCATAACTATGAAAATTAGACAGGGAATTACCATAAGTAGAAGTAAAGAAGTGCAACTGAACACAGTGGGTTCTTCTCTTGCAGAGTGCAAAGCCAATAAACATGACCAAAAGATGAAAGAATAAAGATATGTTACCTGTAACTGCTATAGAAAACAGTGGAATTATTCCAAAAGCAATGTCCTCCTCAAATAAAGAACATGTTGGAAATTTACTCAGGGATTTATATTAGTCAGATATCATTATTGTAGCAGAAAAACCAACCCAAACAAACTTTGGGAGAAGAGGTTAATAGGGAGCATGGCTAGAGAATTAGTCCACAATGGGGGCAAGGCAGGCACAGTGGCAGTGCCATGGCTTGTTTGAACAGAGGGAGGGAGAGCTAAACCTTGAGCTGGGGGAAGGGAATCTCCAAGGCCCACATCCAAAGAGCGACTACTGTCCAAGGCTTGCTTCCCAATGTTTCACCACCTGCCAGACATTGCCACCACCTAGGAACTGAACATCAAAGCACTTGAACTTTGAGGAACAATTTATCTTTAAACTATGACAGAATTCTATATGTATTCATATAGAAAAGCACTTCATGGGCGGATATAATTATCAATATGCTCAATTTAAGATGTGGATCACAGAGGATGCTCAGTGTGAGGTCATAATTCAAGAAGAAAAGATGAGAGCTACATTTCCAGGCATGCTTAGCTTAAGGTCATAGAGCACATGTTTGAAAGGTTAAAATGGTGGATAGGAAAAATTCTGGGCATGCTCAGCATGAGTCAAAAAGATTCTGGATAGGAGCTTTTCTGGAAAAGGGCATCATCTTTTTCCCAAAAATGTTTTAGTTTAAAAAATAAAGGAAAGGGCATACTGAAGGTGTGTTAATATAAGACATTGTCCCTAAGGGAATCTATTTCACTTAGCTGTTAACAAAGATCCTATGAAGTTAGTTGGTTTATTACTATATAAAATTTGAACATAAAAATTTGAAAGTCCTAGCCATGATCCAAAGACTTAGTATGAAGGATTCAGATATTAACATTTTAAATAAATTGTTGTTAGGTGCCAAAGAGTTGTGTTCAATTCATAGTGACCCTCATAGAATTTTCAATGGCTGATTGTTTTAGGATTTCTTTGAGAGTGGAAGGGCACATCCTTCTGCTATTTTTGTGATGCTTGAACCCAGATCCTCAGAAAACACAGATCAGCACTGTACCTACTGAACTAAACCCCATCCCCCTTAAATGAATTGTTGTTGTTGTTGTTAGGTGCTGTCCAGTCGGTATCTGACTCATAGCGACCCTCTGTACAACAGGGGAAACACTATTGTCAGTGCTTCTCTGCTGTGCATAGGGTTTTCAATGGCAGATTGATTATTGAGAGGGGTTTCCAGGTCCTTCTGCCAAGCCTACAGCTTCT
This sequence comes from Pedetes capensis, assembly GCA_007922755.1. Classification (NCBI taxonomy): domain Eukaryota; kingdom Metazoa; phylum Chordata; class Mammalia; order Rodentia; family Pedetidae; genus Pedetes; species Pedetes capensis. Next base: position 44,085 of record VMDO01013442.1, read on the forward strand.
GGTGTTCCCAGGCAGTCTCATCCAGGTACTGCTTAGCTTCCAAGATCTGACGGGATCCGATGCCACAGGGCTATGGCTGCAGGCTTAAATGAATTAGTGGAAGTTATATTGTAAATGTCTACACATATACCATTCTAGATTCTCACCAGATCTTGGAAGCTAAACCAGTCAGACCTCATTAGTATTTGGAAAGGATATCAAGTAGGAATACCAAATTTTGTAGCCTTAGAAGAAGGACCAGTGACCCACTCCTGAAACAATCAACTATTGAAAACCCTATGACAAAGCAAAAAAGCACTGACAATAGTGTTGGGCATTGTACAGTGTAATGGAGTGTTTTGTCAGTGTACTTAGTGTCACTATGAGTTGGACCCTACTCAACTGCACCTAACAACAACATATTGTTACTGGATAAAAGACTGAAGCTAGATAAGGATAGATATTACCTAGATGACAACAAGTACATCAAGAATCAGAGAGTTATACATAAGTGTAGAAGAGTAATGATTATCAAGTGATTGTTAGTCAGCTTCCCAGTACTGTAACAAGAAACTTGAAATAATTAACTTTTCATTTTGTCTCATGGTTTCAGAAGTTTCAGTCCATAGTTGGTTGGCCCCACTGCTTTTGGGTACGTGGCAAAGCAGTGTGTAATGGTGGGAAGCAAAAGAGGATTGAAGAGACTGGAGTCCCACTCTCCCATCAAGGCCATACCCAAATGACATAACACTTTCCATTAAACCCTATCAAAGTTTCTATCTCCTAAAAATAGTACCAAGATCAGCCAAAGATTTAACATATGGGATTTGGGGACATTTCAGGCCCAAACTATTACAAAGTGTTACTTTGAAATAAGGATGCCTGTACATATATTCTAATATTTATGATGTGGATGAGAAAGCAGTCCTGAGAAGTCATAGAGTAAATGATATTTTCAATGGAAACGTTTAATCTGGTATATGATGATACACCAGAAAAAGTGTTCAGTAATGAGATGAAGCATATATAAGAGCATTTATCTACAAAAGAACATGATTTTCAGATGACTAAAAGGGGTATGTTTTTGGTATGTTTGTTTTCTTAGATGCAAAGTGTGATGATGTGGGATCAGGGAGAAGTCAAGTCTATGTGGTAATGAGAATAAAAGGAAACATGAATAGTCAAGGAAATCTTACATTTTATGTGTCAACCAAGAAATCAGTAATGGAAATCAGAGGTAACTTCTTCAGAGAAATTACTTCTTATACTCAAAGTAGATAAAGATATTGGGTATCTCCAAAATTTTATTTGTGCTTCTAAAGCAAACTACAAAAAGATTTTTTTTTTAGTTCCTAAAAACTCGGTGTATATTTTAAACAATGACAACTCTCTGTAGTGATTGCAGGAGACACTAAGTTTTAGAAGAAACCATGCATGTCTTTAATTCATTTTATTCCCAAGAAAAGTTCTCATGTTTCTTATTTAAAAGAAATCTGTCACAGAAGCTAAGTTACTTGCTGTCTCATGATAATTTGTTTTAAGAAATGTGAAAAAGCTGTTAGAAAAGTAAAATAAGGCTAGTGAACAGATAGTGTGGCAAGGCTGATAGAAACAGCTGAGCTCAGAACACCTGAGGATGTGATAAAGTGCTTTCCGTGTGACTACATATAGTCCATACTTTTAAAATGCTTGAGCAGAGGAAACTGAGACTAGAAAAAGTGGACAGTTGGATCTCTTTTGCTATAGCCTTATCTCTGATAAGCAATGAGGCCATGAACGTAAGGGAATGAAAGAATCAGTTTGTGGATAAAGTTGAATTGGCGCAAGATGGAACCACACGTGCTTACTAGCAGTGTAGAACCAACTTAGAAAGGGTGGGCTTTCCAACTTTAATAGTCCTGGAAATAATTACAATATCACCAATAATACCAAAGAATGATAATAATATGGCTGGGCTAGAAAATTCAGGTAATAGTACTGACAATGTAAAATGATAGTTCACTACAGAAATGTTTTCATCTTAAACATAATTGGGATCCAAGGATATATAGGAAAATATTACCACAAAAAGACATGCAAGTGGAAGAGAGGTCTTTGGTGGGGGTGGAGGTAGGATGGGGGAGGAAGTGCACAAGAGGGTAAGGGGGAACTTATCTATGCAATGTATAATAAAATGCATATATGGAAATGTCACAATAAAATGCATGTTAGAATGAAAAACATTAAGTTGTACATTAAAAATTTCCAGTAAAAATGAAAAGGGAGATAAGTAATTCAAAGGATCTATCTATATATAGAAAAAGGCTCCCAGGGAAACATCCATAAAAAATATCTGAAAAGTTATTATTGTATTTTCAAAGTATATTATAAATGAAGGATTTTTCCTAAACATACCACTTTTGCAGCAGTTTTGTATGCAATTTACTTAGCTCTCTTTTGCCCTTTCATATACGTGTATCCATAATTTTTCTAATTTTTAAGTATTAAATCATATAATGTTATTTTATTGGAATTAAGGATATAGAATATCATTATTGGCCAAATTTATGACTTCCATTGTTAAAAATTTCTTAATTCTATGATTTGAGCAAATATTTAAGAGGGAAAGACTATAGAAATTCCACTATTAACAACTGCTGTTGCCCAATTATCCCTAATTTCACTTTAATATTCTCATACTTATGATTTATATACCTATAATTTAGGGCATAATATATTATTTTATCTTTTGACTAGCTGGGTTTCAATGTTCCAATTTTTGTTATGAATATCTCAAGAGATACACTGGTTTCCCTCTAATTTTCAGCAGAGGAAGACTAAAGAAGATTAATCATCAATACCCAAGGAAGAACAATCTGTAATCAAAGCTCATATCTAAAATAAATCTAGAATTATTTTCATTGCTGTATTATTCATTGTAAGAAAAAAGTATCATTTACCCCACATTTAAGTGTTATTTTTTGATGAGTCAGAGCTTTTCTCATTTAATTGAACTGTAAAGTCATGTGGAAAGAGGCAGGTATCTAGTAGTCAACACAAACCTACTAATTTTCGTTCACTTTCATTGATTGTGGGACCTCAAGATATTTTTGTCCGGGGTAGATTCTTGACCAGTAATGTTTATGTTATTGTTTAAATTGAATAGTAAGAAAGTTACAGTAAAATCAATAGTAGACAAAATAAATATAGCTCTCTGTTACTTAATGATGATGTCATGTTCCAAGGAAAGCATCATAAGGTGATTCCACTGTTTGACCTTCAGAATGTACTTACATAACATTAGATGAAACAAGTCAATGTCTTGATTCGGACCCTTGATATAAACAAGAGACATGGGATACATTTTTTTATGAATGGTATCGTGTTAAAATAGAGTTATGCACTGCATAACTATAGTAGAAAAGATAAATTAATTCAGTGATGTGGTCAGCATATAGGAAATCAGTATGGTCATATAATTACGTAGAATTTTACAACAGAGGGCCTTAGGAATTTTGTGTATTAGTAACTACTGGAAGACAAGGGGGCAATTACAGTCTTTTAGATGACATCAAAGAGTATATTGGTAAAAACATTTTTTACTGAACCACAACCAAATCTTTTGAATCCTCAAAACATAAAAAGACAAAGCAGAAATTTTGTTGGGGAAAAAAATGACAAGTTCAAAAAAATTTTCTTCACTTTAGTAAGCAATACTAATTTGAAGCATCGGACTTAGTAACTTAATTGCCAAGAGTAACAAAGAGCAGACAGTGGGAAGAAAAAATATTTTATTCACAGAGTTTTATGAAAAAATGTCAGGTTTATTCCAAGCTATTTTATCCAGACTAATACCACTTAAAATACCAGTGCAAAAACCTAGGTGAGAAACTCAACAGTCCCGCCCACAGTATGAAACAAACATGAGCTATTTTTATTGGTTTTGTTGTTGATGTTGTTTCTCAATTTCCTTTTATGATTATCAAAACAGCTTTGTTGTTGTTGTTGTTGTTAGGTACCTTCGAGTTGTGTCCAACTCATAGTGACCCTCATAGGGTTTTCAATGGCTGATTGTTTTGGGATTTTCTTGGGAGTACATTGCCAGATCCTTCTCCCATTTTTGTGGTTCTGGGAATGGAACCTGGGACATCATAGAGAGCAGAGCAGCGCTTTACCACCTGAGCTAAATCCTAGATCCCAAACAGCTTTAATTAGATAAAATTTAAATAAAATATAATTCCTGCATTTACAGTATAAGATCAATGGCTTTAATTGCATTCAGAGTTTTGAAACTATCATGTAATGAATTTTAGAATGTTTTCATAACTTCAAAAAGAAACCCTATCTGCTTAGGTGAAATCTTTCACTACCATCCCTGCCTGAAACAAGCATCAGTGTCTATGGATTTTCCTATTCTTTACATTTAAAATAAGCAGAATCATAAAACTTCAAGGATATAAAATGGACAAAACAGTGTCTTTACCAAATGGTGTTGGGTAAACTAGATGTCCATATGTGGAAGAATGAAAATTCATTCATATCTTTCACCCTGTACTAAAATTTATTCAAAATATATCAGAGATCTCAATCCAAAACCAATTGCTCTGAAACGATAGGAAGAGAGAGTGGGTAGTGCACTTTAACAGATGGGTGTAGGAAAGTTCTTTCTTTTTATTCTTCCCATTATTAGTAAATAATGTTGAGGTACAGAATAATACAGCATTGGCTTTTTCCATTGTGCATCCTTTACATCACTTCTGACAAAACGTTCATCAACCTACAAGGTTTATGGAGCCTTATAGCTAATATGTGATGAAACTCAAATGCATTTGGGTTATACTACCCTATTATTCCAATGTACTCATGAAATTGTGCTGTTTGCACTGAGATCATTCTCTCCCCATTCATCCTTCCACATCGGCCCTCCTTCCCATTCTCTCCTTCTGCAATCTTTTCTTCCCTCTGCTAGTTCCCTCCCTCCTTCTTTCTACTCTTCATATTGTCCCTTCTTCACTAGTTGTAATTGTGAATTTTTATATATCAATTTAGGTACAGGATTTTTTCTTTCTTTATGTATGATTCAGCTCCCACAGATGAGTGAGAACATAACAGTATTTCTCTTTTTGAGCTAGTGTTTGTTTACTTAAGATGATGTTCTCCAGTTCCATCCATTTTGCTGCTAATGACATTATTTATTTTTTTTTTATTCCTAAGTAGTATTCTATGGCATATATGTACCATAGTCTTTTTATGCATTTTTCCATTGATGGGCATCATGGGTGGTTCCATGTCCTTGTTATTGTGAAAAGTCCCACATTGAATATGGAGATGCAGGTATCTCTGTAGTATAATAACTCATCTCCCTTTGTGTATATTCACAGTAGTGGTATAGCTGAATCATATGGCAGTTCCATTTTTAGTTTTTTGAAGTATCTATATATTGATTTCCAAAGTGGTTGAACTAATTTACAGTCCCACCAACAGTGTAAGAAGGTTCCTTTTTCTCTGCAACCTCACCAGCATTTGTTATTATTTATTTTGCTGATATCAGCCATTTTTACTGGAGTTTTATGGAATCTCAGAGTTGTTTTCATATGCATTTCCCTAATGTCTAGGGATAGTGAGCATTTTTTCATGTGCTTCATAGCCTTAAGAACTACTTCATTTGAGAACTGTCTGTTCAGTTCCTTTGCCCACTTGCATATTGGATTATTTGTTGTCTTAGGGATTGCTTTCTTGAGTTCTTTATGAATTCTAGAAATTAGTCCTCTGTCTGGTGTGTAAGATGTGAAGATTTTCTCCCATTCAGTGGACAATTCCTTAACTCTGTTGATTGTTTCCTTTGCTATACAGAAGGTTTTTAATTTCATGTGATCCCATTTGTCAAGTCTTGTTGCAATTTCCTGAGCAATTGGAGTCTTATTAAGAAAATGCCTTACTTTGTCTATGTGTTGACAGGTCTTGAATGAGAAAAAAATGTTGCCTAACTTTTCTTCTAGTAATTCTAAGGTTTTTGATTTTATTGTGAAGTCTTTTATCCATTTTGATTTAACTCTCCTGCAGATTGAGAGATGCAGTTCTGTTTTTACTTGTCAGCCAGTGGAGGTTCAAGTTTCCCAGCACCTTTTGTTGAAGAGACTATCTTTTCTCCAATATGTGTGCTTAGCTCCTTTGTTAAAAATCAAGTGGCTATAAATGTATTTGTGTATCTCTATGTCTTCAGTTATGTTCCACTCTTCTGAAGTTCTATGTTTGTGCCAATATCAAGCTGTTTTTCCTACAATATGCCTGTAGTGTTGTTTCAAGTGAGGGATTGTGATCTTGCCTACACTAGTTTTGCAGCTTAAGATTGTGCTTGCTATATGTGGTCTTTTATGTTTCCATATGAATTTTTGGATTATTTTTTCTATTTCTGCAAAATCTATCATTGGAATTATAATAAGGATGGCATTAAATCTGCAAATTACTTTTGGTAGTATGGCCATTTTTATAATATTGACTCTCCCAATACATGAGTAGGGGAGGTCCTTCCACCTTCTCATATCCTCTGCAATATCTTTCTTTAGTGTTTTGAACTTTTCCTTGTAGAGATCTCCAGGATCTTTGTTTAGATTGATTCCTAAGTATTTAAGTTTTTGGTGGGATATCATGAAATGAATTTTTGCCTTAATTTCCTTCTCTTCCTGCTCACAGTTGTTGTATCTGTGTTAATCTTGTATCCTGCCACTTTGCTAAAGGAGTTAATTAGGTTTAAAAGTTTTCTAGAGGAGTTTTTGTGGTCCTTTAGGGAAAGAATCGTCATCTGTGAATAAGGATAATTTGATCTCTTCTTTGCCTATCTCTATACCTTTGCTTTCTTTCTCTTGTCTGATTGCAATATTAAATAAAATAGGAGAGAATGGGCATCCTTGTTTTGTTCCTGATCTTAGAAGAAATGTTTTTAATATTTCTCTATTTAATATGATATTGCCTGTAGGCCTGCCATAAGTAGCCTCTATTATGTTGAGATATTTTCCTATTATGGCTATTTTCTCCAGGGTTTTTGTCATGAAAGTGAGTTGCACCTTGTCAAAGGCTTTCTCAGCATCAATTGAAATGATCATGTGGTTTCTGTTTGCAAGTCTCTTGATATGTTCAATTACATTGATTTTCATATGTTGAACCAGCCTTGCATCAGTGGAGCAAAGCCACTTGATAATAATGTATAATCTTTCTAACGTGTTGCTCAATTCTGTTTGCCAAAATTTTGTTGAGAATATTTGCATCTATGTTCATTAGGGAAATTTATCTACAGTTTTCTTTCTTATCCTTTCCCAGTGTAGGTATCAGGGTGATGGTGCTTTCACATTATGAGTTTAGGAGTGCCTCCTCCATCTCCACTTTTTGAAACAATTTGATGAGACTAGTTACCAATGAAATCCAGAAAATCATCAGGGAATTCCTTGAGAAATTGTATTCCACAAAAAATGAAAATACAAAAAAATGGATAAATTTATTAAAAAATACAATTTGCCAAAATTAAGCCCATAGGAAATAAACAATCTACATATACCCATTATATATACCATAATAGTGAAGGTAATAAAAAGTCTCCCAAAAAAGAAGAGCTCAGGACCTCATGGGCTCACAGCAGAATTCTACCAAACCTTCAAAGGAAAGTTCTTTCTTAACATAACTCCAGTAGCCCAGGAAATAGTACCAAGAATTGATAAATGAGGCCATGTAAAATTGAAAAGTTTCTGTACTACAAACGGTACACTTAATAGAGTGAATACTGAGCCTAAAGAATGGGAGAAAATCCTTGAAATCTATACATCCAACAGAGAGGTGATATCAACAATATACAAAGTATTATTTAAAATTTAGACATTAAAAATGAACAATTCAATTAAAGATGGGCAAAGGAGTTGAACAAACATGAGATTTTTCTGATGAAATGTTAGACTCCTCACAAACTCAAGGGGCCAAACTGTGCTATATGCAAGGACAGGTCTTGAATGAGAAGAAAACAGTATGGAAGGAAGAGAATCTGTCATATGGGAGACTGAGGCATCAGACAAACTGTTGGGATTCCTAGAGAGTACCACCATGATAGGGGCTTATATGGCCTGCTTGGAGGACCAACATCTATCCTCCAGGGCCAGTGACCCTTGGCCTACATCCTGGTCCTTCACTCCTCCCCCTCCCATCAAATGACCAAAGATGGCCCCTGACCAGGCCAGCTGTGACACAGTCATCTTGATTGGCCATCAGGACCCCCTTGATTGGTCAATAAGGGAAGCCTACTGATGGACCTGGCCTGTGAGTAACCCAACTATTTAAATTGTGCCCCAAATTCAACTTCTTTAAATAACTGGCCCTCCTGGCAGGTATGACAGGTAAACTGACATACCTGTCAGGGAATGCACTCTGATTGGCTACCTCCCAGGACACTCCCTTTTCCCACAAGCCATATAAGCAGGCCACTGACCACACCTACCCCCACTCTTGTCACCCTACTGTTCTCCACCTGCTACCTGGACCCCATCACCTTGAACCAGCACAACTTAATCCTGTGGCAGACCTTCAAGCAAGACTCCATGTCAAGCTCAGGGTCCCCGAAGAGAGGAAGGCACCTAGCAAGTCACAAAGAGCTCCCCAATTCCTCCCAAGCCTAGGAAGAAGGGGAGAAAGAAGGTAAGCTGCGAGAGGAAGACCAGCAGACCTCTAGTGCCATCCAGATACTACTAGAGCTGATTAGCATAACATCTTAAAGCTGTAGTACCATTGAAGTAGCAGCATTCTGTGCTGCTAGCTTCTGAGCTGCCACTTTTAAAAGGCTGCTTGCTTGTTGCTCCTCTTTGGAGGAGTAACTCAATAAAAGTTTTATCCTGCTTTGTTAAGAAGGTTCTCCAAAGTCCTTCCTTTAGTGTCACCAACCAGGCTCTTACCCTAACTCTGAGGGTCCTAGGACATTACTGGTGTCAGGGCAAGGCCCCAAGGCCATCACTGGGCCAGAGCCAAACCCCAACAACAAACCATGAAAATTTACATTAAAAATATTGTTGTGCTTGACATTATTTATATTTACATTTATGGCTTAAACATATAGTAACTCTTTTGTGCTTGTCTTTTTAACATTCATTTTATCTTTAAATTACTTTAATTGAGGTATAATTTTTGTGTTAAGTAGACTAGGCAGGACCCACATGTTAATTACTAGAACCTATAAATACATTACCATGCACGGTAAGGGAGAATTAAGGCTACCAGTCTCTTGACTTCAAATTGGGGGAATATTCTAGATTATATCAGGTAGATCTTTTGTATTCATAAAGGTATTTAAATGTTTAAGAGGTGGGCAGAAGAGACACTATCAGAGTAATGAGATAGGAGAAAGACTCTACTAGTCATCATTGCCTTTGAAGATAGAAGGAGGGAAACAGAGAAGTAAAACAAGCATCTTCTACAAGCTAGAAAGAACAAAAGAAAAGGATTCTACCCTGGAGATGTCTTAAAGGACTCAGCCCTGCTAACATCTTTATTTCAGCCCTTTGAGACTGTTTTGTATTTCTGACCTCCAGACCTACAAGATAATACATTGTGTTGTTTAAGCCACTAAGTTAGCAGTTATCTGTTGTAACAATACTAAGGAACTAGTTCAGACTTACACACAGTAAAAACCCTATTTTTTCTAATTACTAAGAAACTAGTGTCTCTAATGATTGTGGACTTATCTAATCTTTTTGTGTCTATAAGAGTTTTCTTCAAGTCTATTGAAAATATTATTATGTGCCTACTAATCTCAAAGTGCTGTGGTTTAGTTCAGTTGGTAGAGTACTGCCTTGTGCTTTCTGAGGCTCTATATTCAATCTCCAGAACCACAAAAGTAAGAGCAGGACCTGACAGCCTACTTCCAAAGCAATCCCAGAACAATCAGCCATGGAAAACTCTGTAAATAGCAGAGAAGTTCTGACATACTGCTGGGCACGGCATAGTGTTGGGGAGTGTTTCATTCTGTTGTATATGGGGGTCACTATGAATCAGACCTGACTTGATGACACCTAATAACAACAATAATCTACAAAGGAACTACAAAGATGTGTTAGTTGGGCATTTGCTCACTGTAATCAAAATATCTGACATAAAGAATATAAGGAAATATTTATTTTGACTCATAGTTTCAGAGAATTCAGTCCATGATCACTTGGCCCAAGGAACTTGGGCAGAACATCAGGACAACAGGAACATTTGGCAGGGGAGAGGACTTCAATTCGTGACAGACAGTAGCAGAGAAAAGTGAATACAGGAAGGGGCTAAGGCAAGATATGTCTCTCAGTGACATAGCTCCAGCTATCTACTACTTCCATCTAGGCTCCATCTCCTACTTTTCCCTATGTATAATGTTGTTGTTAGGTGTCATCTAGTAGAGTCTGACTCATAGCAACCCTCGTAGGGTTTTAATGACTGATTGTTTCAATATTGCTTCAGAAGTGAATTGCCACTTCCTTCTCCCATTTTTGAGGTTCTGGGGATCAAACCAAAAGAAATAATGTAATCATATTATGAGTTGGTCAAGGTATTAATCCATTGATTAGATCAGAGCTCCCAGGATTTAATCCCTTCACAGTAACCTGTCAATGGGCATCCAAGTCTACAGTACATGAAGCTTTGGGTACATTTCATATTTATACCATAGATGAAGGCTAGTATAATCATTAATCTGTCATGTCTGAAAATAGATGTTTCTTACTAAACTAGTCCACTGTCTGTTGCTAAAACACAAGACCTGTCTGAGCAGTCTATGAAGACACAAGGTTTACTTAGCTCATATTACTGGAAATTAAAGGTCATGATGCTAGCTTCTGCTCAGCCCCTGTGCAAGGCTCTCAGATTCATTTCAATGTAGAGAATGACATCATGATGGGAGCCCACATGAGAATGAGCTACTGCACATGTACAGAAAACCAGGAAGATTTAGGGGTCAGACTTCTTTTATAAAAATAGCGATTCATTGTTTTATAACATCTTTCAAGAGAATTAACCAAGTTCTACTGATAAGTACATGAATCCCTTCCAAAGGAAGCACATACAATCAAGCATAAACCTTACATTAATCGACACCTCTTAAAAGTTTTGATATGACTCAAAATCATACTTGGTTAAATTTCCACTCACAAACCTTTGCGGAACAATCAAACCATACTACACTACAACATCTACTTTTTATCTACCTTTATTTTACTTATTGCTTTAAAAGTAAGACTAAAACCTTGAAAGATAATGAATTTTGACTGTATTAATCCTGTAGTTATGTCAGTTTTGATTTACATTCCTCAGTTTCTATTTGCCACATCTACATTTAGAACAAATATGTCTCTTTGAAAAACTGTCACTTTTATAACTATGAAATATCTTTGTTTATCTTTAATGATACTATTTATCTTTTTTTTTTTTTTTGGTACTGAGTGTTGAACCCAGGGCCTCACTCTTGCATGCTTTGCAAGTGCTGAATCACTGAACTACACACTCAGCCTATTTTTTTTTAACTTTTTGGACAGGGTTTCGCTAAATTATGCAGACTGCCTCTGGTCTCGAACTTACGATCCTCCTGCCTCTGCCTCCTGAGTCAGTGGGATTACAGGTGTGTGCCACTGTGCCTGGCACCACTATTTGTCTTTAAGTACATTTTTTGCACGTGTATAGTCACATTATATTTTTTATTGTGCAACATAATGAGTCTTATTATGATCTTTCCCTACATGCATACAATATTTTGGTGTCTCTATTAACCATTGTTTATCTGCCTGCCCCTTTCCCTTTTTTTCCCCTTCTACATCCTGAACAGTCCCCCATTTATGTTCATGTTTTTTTTTTTTCTCCTCTGGATTCCACTTATGAGAAGAAACATGCAACACTTTTCCTTGTGAGACTCTGTTATTTCTCTTAATATGATAATCTCCAATTATATCCATTTTCTTGCAAATGACAAAGTTCCATTCTTTATAACTGAATAAAATTCCATTGTGTATATTTCCCCTGTTTTCTTTGTCTATTTATTCATTTTGGGACATCCAGTATGATTCAATAACTTGGCTGTTGTGAATAGTGCAGTAATAAACATGGATATGCAGGTACATCTATAGTAAACTGAATTTGATTCTTTTGGTCATCAATACCCAGTAGTGGTATACCTGGATGATACGTAAGTTCAATTTTTATTTTTTAAGGAATACCTATGATAATTTAGACTAATTAAATTTAGACTAATTAAATTAAATTTAGACTAATTAAATTAAATGCTAGACTAATTTAAATTCCTACCAGCAATGTATAAGTGTTCATATCCACCCCCTGCCCCAATATCTTTACCAATAACTATTGATCTTTGTCTTAATTATATCTATTCTGACTAGGGTGAGTTGGTATCTCAACCCAGATCTGATTTGCATTTCCCTCATGGCTAATATATTGAACATTGTTTCATGTACATATTGGCCATTGGCATTTCTTCATTTGCAAATTGTCTTTTCTGTTCATTGTCCTGTTGTTGATTGTAATATTTGCTTCTTTGATGCTTTATTTTTTGGCTTCATATATTTTGGATACTTACAGCCATAGCACTGTGGAATCTGAGCCTGTCAGATCTTGCAAGTTAAGCAGGATTGGACGTGGTTAGTACTTGGATGGGAGACTCCTGGGAACATCAGGTCCTGTAGGCTTGGGAGAAGGACCTGGCAACCCACTGTCACAAATTAATCTGCCGTGGGGATTTAGCTCAGTTGGTAGAACTCTGTGCTGCAGTCTCTGAGGTCCTGAGTTCAATTCCCAGCACCGCAAAAATGGGAGAAGGGCCTGGCAATCCACCCCCAAGGCAATTCTGAAGCACTCAGCCATTGAAAACCCTATGAGGGTCGCTATGAGTCGGATACCGACTCGATGGCACCTAACAACAACAACAACAACATTGAAAACCCTATGAATAGCAGAAAAACATGATAATAGTTTTTCTGCTGTTGTACATAGGGTCACTATGAGTTGGACACTGACTGGACAGCATCTAACAACAACAAGAATATTCTGTCTATTAATTCTCAGTTAGATGAATATATGTAGAAGATTTTTATCCATTCTGTAGACAGTCTCTTCACTCTGTTGATCATTTTGTTGTTGTTGTTGTTTCCTCTTTTTTTTATTGCTGTGCAGAAACTATTTAATATAGTTCAATTTGTCAATCCTTGCTATTATTTCCTGAGCTCCTGCAGTGTTATACAGAAAGTCATTGCCTGTACTTTGATAATTATTACTTCTATCGCATATCTTTACTTCTAATACATTGTGTGTGTGTGTGTGTGTGTGTGTGTGTGTGTGTGTGTGTGTGTGAATTCAGTACTGCATAGTTGAAGCCAGGGCCTTGCACATGCTAGACAAGTTCTCTACCACTAAGCTGTACTCTAGCCTCTTTTTCTGAATTAATTAATTAACTAATTAATTAATTAATTAACTAATTTGGAGAAAAGGTTTCTCTATATTGCAAGCTGTCTCTGGCCTCAAACTCATAGTCTTCTTTTGTCAGTGCCCCCCAGAGCATGGAGATTACTTATTACATGACTGACTTACTATTACTTTTTAAATTATCAATATGTTTATATTTAAAATATAGCTGTTAAAGATGTTATGGAGTTGGTTTTACTTATTTTACTCCATCCTACAATTTATTACTTCAATATTAATTTATGGGATATTTAGTGTAATTATCAATATCATTAGATCTATTTATACTCACAGTATTTGTTTTTCTATTTAGTATTTCTTGTGTGACTCATTTCATGTTCTCTCTACTACTATAGGGTTGCCTGACTTTTTTCTATTTGTTTTAATCTTTTCTATTGGCATGTAGCTGTGTGGCTTCATTTCATTTTTAAAACTGACTGTGTGGAACTAGACATCATGGAGTGAACCTTTAGTGCTGAGCAACTTGGGAAGCTGAATAGGAAAGATTCCTTGAAATTACCAGTTCTAGATCACCCTGTATAGCACAGCAAGAGCTTACCTCAAAACAAAACAAAACAAATTAAAAAGAAAGAGAGAAAGGAAGGAAGGAAGGAAGGAAGGAAGGAAGGAAGGAAGGAAGGAAGGAAGAAAGGGAGGGAGGGAGGGAGGGAGGGAGGGAGGGAGGAAGGAAGGGAAAGAAGAAAGA